>JAODTK010005905.1:0-155000 GCA_026419785.1 Sclerodactyla briareus | reverse complement strand
CAGGCTACCGTGTAATAATTCCCTCTTGGAAGCCTTCTCACTACCTAATCCAGCAATACTTTGAGGGAGCCTTGTTCCATTTGAAAAGGGTCCATGGTAAAGGAGCCCCCGACAGTTGACATGTAGAGCTATTTTTTTGAAGGGCTGGGTGGTTGGACCTAGTAATCGCTTGTGGTGTGGAATGAAGACAGTCTGGTGGGGACAGCCATTTCTGTTGAAGAATTTTATGACAGATGACGAGATCTGCGAAGTTTCTTCTAGCTGGATGGCAATCCCATTCAGGGAAGAGACATGTCTCTGAAGTGCGCAGATAGCGAGTCTGCATCAATATGATCTCTGGAGGGGGATAATATGCATCACATTAGTAGGTTCAAGGTTCGTGTACATTTTCATGAAGTACAAAGAATAAATAAATCAATTTGAATAACTCCAACATTGTTGAATGTTTGCATATTAATAACAAATCAGCAGCAAAACTGAGATAATGGCTAATATTTCCTTGTTGGAACAGAAGAAGTGCTGATACAAAAGCGAGGTGACTTTTTCCTCCAATATCTAAAGAATTATTACATTGAATGTCAAGTAAAATGTCATTTCAAGGACTGATCGTTTCGCTAATCATTTACTCTCTCAGATAGCGTAAGAATGTTTTTTGTTTTTCTCTTTATTTTTCTATCTTCATGGAAGCAAGGGGATCAACCATTTTAATTTCTGCCATTTCCTAGATTAACTTATCTGAGGGTAGATCAAATTTATAGCCGGTGTTTTCACTTGTTTCTGCCCTATTTTCATTTCACAGGGCTTGTGGAAAATTAGCTAGGGCTAAAAAAAGTACCCCTCATGAACTGAGGTTGTGATAACAAGAAGAAGGGGTAGGTAAATAAATGTCTGGATATATCACCACGTGCGTGCATGTTACATAGTGTCTGAGGGGGAGTTAGTTCTCCCCTTCACTCAGTCGGATACAGGAGGGATGGGGAGTACTGCAGCATATTCCTAAACCCCCAATCAACCAGGTTGAGGATATTTCCACACATTACAATGCATATATATTAAGCGTAACTGCGTGGATATGAGGTTTTCTGCGATTGTTTTGAGCCTCTCATCAGCAAGTAGTTTTTTTAATGTTGCCTTATAATTCTGTATATACTATATAAAATAAATGGCCCCCAAAGTCCAACAAAAAATCCCGTAGGCTTTAAGAATGCCGCAACCGTTATGTAGATATAGTGACTTTTGGTACATTCTACAGCTCAGCTTCATTTACAGTTGAAAGAGCGATTTTCTAATATATCAATATTCATTTTAATTCCTGATGAAAGATGTTTCTGAAGCAAAGCAATACACCACAGAGGCAAGATTTGAAAGTGGTAGAATTTGTGTGATGGACTATGTTGTCCAGTCTATTGCAATTGCATTACCTGTTTGCGTCAAAGATCTTTTAGGAACTGTCAATAGAGGAAAAACAGAAAGCCAAAAGGCCTAGTGACTCCTTGACTAATCCTGACTGATTGATTTGATTGATTTGATTGATTGCTACGGCGCAGGAAGCCAATGCTCAATCATGGAACCCTAAACAGAATTTTGTTTGTGGATGAGCATTGGCGACAACTCGCCTTCGCTTCTCGACAGTGCTCAGTGTGATATCGAGGGCAGGAGTGAGTGACACCAATCCCTGTACAGGGACCGCAATTTTACGTTCCCATCAGACGGGTAATGATCCGTGAAATCCAGAAACTGACAACTTTCTCGGAACCTGGAGGAGCGGAAGATGATCGACGCGACTGCAAACAGCCGACCAACGAGACCTATTGCAAGTGCCCCCGAAACAAACCGATGAAATTACCCAAGCCACTGCTCAAAACAGCAGGACCAGGAACTGAGACCGGAACACTGGCCCGTCGAACTGCATGTACAGCCACTTCTGAAAAACACCCGGTGCTGTTCGGCGGGAAATCGAACCCCGGACCTGTGCATTTGGCAGAGACACTGATACCGCTCTACTACTCTTCCGCTCTTGAGCAGCATGCATTGGTCAGGTTCCATGCTAACACGATTACAATAGGGATTGGGTAATGCATTATAGCGGCACTCACATACAAAGTACTTCATCAATTCCAGGTGTGGTCTTGGAGGCATACACCAATTTCAACCTGATCAGACCCAGGCACTTCTGGACTAATCAAGTTAACAAGATTCTCAGAATTCGACCTTTGAATGACCCTCTCTTGGACCATGACTGACCCTGAAACCAATAGGGTACATGTACTCATAACGGGAACCCACATACCAAGTGTGAGCCTCCATCCACCAGGGTGGGTCAAGTTATTGTGTTGTATGGTAACGAGCTAAAATGGCCCAAATTATCAATTTTCACTATTTTCCACCCCAACCAAAAAAAAAAAAAAAACCTGGGTCTGCCCCAAAAAAATAGGATACATGTAATCCACATAAGGAACGCATACCAAATTACAGCCTGATCGACCAGAGTATCTGGGGCCGATCATGTTAAAAAAAAGAAAGTAAGACTTTGTCCTCTCTGGACCTGACCCCAAAACAATGGGGATCATGCAATCACGGGGAACACATATCACGTATGAGCTCAATCAATCCGGTGGGGTTCAGTTCTGTAACGAGATTGAAATTAGACCAAACAAAAAGATAAATTTTTCACCAATTTCCGCCATTTTCTCCAATATAACCCCAGGTCTACACTAGAACATTGGGGTCCAAAAACTCTCTATCCTTGGGGCTCTTGTACCTTTCCTTATAGGAAGCATACCAGATTGAGCTTCTTATTAAATGGGATCAAGAAGTTATCTTGTTTAACAAGCTAAATTCAGTCAAATTCTGGAACAGTACTAAACATTCTGAACTTACCATACTGATGTATAGCTGAGTTGATCCATTCAAAATTAACAAGCCAAAAATTGGCCAACATCGGTTACAATGTTCACCAGGAAGACCCCCTGGTCCACCCCGAAATCAACATTGATTCTTATACTTTTCACAAGGAAGCTATATCCCAAATTTCAGCCTGATCTGAACCAGAATTCTGACTATTCTATTTTGAACCATGCAAACAAGGTTCTCAGACAACAACATATGTTGACCTCAGATGACCGTTGACCTGACCCCAAAAACAATTAAGGATCTTGTACTCATCATGAGGAACCAACATATCATATATCTGGCCCGAAGCTTTGGAATTATTTGCCTGTTGATATTGAACCTAGCCGTAATGTTGGTCGGTTTTAAGAGAAAGTTAACCAAAAGGAGCCAAAAGATTAGTGATTCCTTGACTGACTCTGACTTGATCAAGCTAACATTGTCAACTTCACATGCTACAAGATCTAGTACTCATTATGGGGAACCCACATACCAAGTACGTACTTCATCCACCCAGGTGAGGTCTTGTTCAACAACCTAAAATTAGCCAAAATATCCATTTTCCTCCCACAATATCCCCATTTTCTGTCTCAATGACCTTGGCTCTGACCCCAACAAATGGAAAATCATGTCTCACCATAGTGAGCCCACCTATAACCAAGTATGAGGCTTAGCTCCGCCATGTGGGGTTGCGTTATCCTTTCACAGTTGAATTTGCCCAAGTTTAACTGTTCAGTTCTCCAACTCCCTCCAACTGACCTCAGTCTACACCGAAAGCAATAGAGTTCTCATACTTCCTATAAGAGAGCTGCATACAAATTTTCAACCTGAAATCGGGTCAGGCATTCTGGACTTATCATGTTAACAAGATCGTCACACTTTGACCTCTGTTGACCTCAGATGACCTTTGACCTGACCCCAAAACAATAGAGATCATGTACTCATATGGGAACCCAATACCAAGTATACCCTTATTCTCCAAGTGAGAGATTGAGTTATTTGTTAACAAGGCTAGTCACTCACATACACACACACTGTCATGACTGCATAGATTCCTCTGTTGTCACATACACACACACTGTCATGACTGCATAGATTCCTCTGACTTTTTGTCCCGAGGAATCAAACATCCATTATCAATGTAATTCCTTCTATACATGCAGAGTTGCTTTGAAGTAACATGACAGAGGATTATCTTCACACATATTTTGGAGGATGCCCGATCTCCTCATTAGCAGAATATTACCACTGTCAGGGTTAGACTAATTCTGCAGAAAACAACTGTATTTACACTGCTCTCCATCAAAACACTTCACCTGTGTAAAGACTTGACAACCTCCGTGTAAGACAATTATGTTTTCTTCTTCTTCAATCTCAGTGCTAAAAAGTACTTTTGATGTTTCCTTCATCTTAAAGACTTAAACAAATCCTTTTTTGAAGACTTCAGCACCTTTGAAAAAGAATAGTCCTAGAACCTTTCTTTGAACAATAACTTTAACATCTATACATTTTCCCCCCCCCCCCCCGAAAAAAAAAACACAACACTACAAGTGATTCCTTGCATATTGGCGCTACGAGCTCCCATATATGCCCCCTGCTTGTTTGGGTAGGTATTGGTTTATGGGTTATTTCGACATCATCTTCACTGTGTTGACCTCAGTAATGCTTTTAATGATGACCACACAACACCATATAGGGGGGGGGGGGGTTAAGGGCACCATCAGGGGAGCTCAGCAGATTCAGGTATATTCAGTTCATGGCTAGGATTGGTCCTGATTAGAGGTTTCCAGATGATAAACAGTATTCTTTCGAGCAGGGCGAGGTAAATACGGGTCTTTTGTCATCGACCCAGTGTTAAAAGATATCTGTTCTCCTTGTCTAATTAACAGTTGAATACTATTTTATTATTTTTTTACAGAACCATATTTTGAGACATCTACCAATGCTAAATTTCACTGAGCTTTTAGAAGGTTTCCATCTACTGTTGTAAGCCCACCTCATCTCAAACTCATTGTTTGGCAACTGTGTGGTGAGGAGACCTGGTTTGATTGAGGAGGGGGGGGGGGGGTAGGATACGTTCCTGGTTTGTGTGGGGTTTGTTTTTGTGTTCTGGGTCTTCCGCGGATAGGGGTCTTATATGTACTGCTATTGTTGGAAACCGTTTAATCAAACAGGATGTCTGCTGCACCTCCCTCCTGGTATTTCAGGATTTTCTTCCCAGTGGACACCTGCAGCGGGGGCACTCTGCCCCACCTCCTGCCTATACACTACTAGCGTTCCCTTTTAATGAACTTTAAGATTGCCTACTTTGTTTGAGAATACCCATAAATAAATAATCACAGTTTTTTCATAGGCCACTGGAGTTAGGGTATTGCATTTCTACACTGAGAGCTTATACAACAAGTAAACTTGCACGTTCATAGTGTTGTCCTTGAGACTGGACCATTGATAACACAAACCACTGTTGACGATAGGACAGCATGGGTGAAGGATATTATGGCTCATCTCTCTGCAGGTGCACAAGACAATATCAATCTGTCCAGGGAACTTGTGTGTATAATTAAAAGGTGTAAGACAATGGGAGTCATACAGGTGTATTTACATTAATTATCTACACACTCTCACGGGTGGCATCTGAGGTGCGGTTTTCTAATTGGTATCCTGGGGACATATACGGTGCACTGGGCACATAATTTGTCAATTTTTTTTTATCCTGACACAAGCATCTGTAAATTGCTGAGTGGCAGGTGGCACAAGAACTATTCAAACGATATGTAGGCTCCCATATATAGCGAAACTTCATGCAGACGTTCCTTATACCATCCCCCTAAATGTTTTTGTTGCCAAGATGTCAATGTCTATGTCTAATTCACTTATGGTTTGTCTCACAAGGGCGAATCTGGTCATCCAAAAAATATCACTCAATGTCACAAGGTTAAAAAGTCAAAGCAAGGTAAATAGGTCAAAGTCGGTTCACCAGATTTTCGCCCATACGAACAAAACTTTTCATAAGAACATCCCTCTAAAATGTTTTCGTTGCCAAATATATAGGATTGTCCCTATTGTGACTTTGAATGACCTGACCTTCACCAGACACTAGGTTCCTCCCTCACCATACGTGCACCCCATACCTAATTTGAACTTGTACCTGAATTCGTTCGGTAGATATCTTTCTGACAGGGGTTTCACACACACACACACAGACACACCCACCCATATACGAACGTGCATACCGCATAGATCCTTTCGCCTTCGTCAGGAATCAAAACAGGGTGAGACCATCAGCCGCCACATTTCCCTAAGTTTCCTCATCAGGGGTACCATGATGTTAGTGTTATTGTTAGTTAAGTTTTCTTCAGTAAAGCGTATGATTGGCTGTAGTGCTATAAACATAGGCCAAATATACAACACCTATTGACCTTTGAAGATGGATCTCGCACCTTCCCATTTAACCTCTCCACTCCGCGTCCTTTTCATCTACAGCGAGTAGTCCTCCTCACCTCAAGGTGGGCGTTCGGCTTACGTTGGGCAGCTCAGTTTGGCGTGGAGCACCTGCTTCGCCTGCTCCACCACTCATCAGATTCACTTTGGGGATGAAAAGAATGAAAGATGACAATTTAGATTGAATTTGTGCAACAGTTCCTGTCATGTACGTAAGCCAAACACATCACTGTAGCTTCTGTGGATTGCAAGTAATCATGTGTAAAAAAGCTGGAAAACAATGATAATATAAAATTAGGGGACTGAATGATGTTTGTGACTATAATCTAAACTGGAATGCTGTGAGGTAACATACAATCCCCACCCCCCCCCCCAAATTCGTCCTTGGATGCCAGCAAGCCAAGCAGTGACACACCACATCACAATCATGGCTACGCTCTTCCTGGTCAAATCAGATCTTGGTTGATATATTCAGTATGAGAGTTCCTTTCATTATGGAGGACCCACATAACAAGTACGAGCTCAATCCACCAGCTGCAGGGGTGGTGGAGGCTATCGGTCACACATACATTGGCATGACTACATAGATTCATCTAACTTTATCAAGGAATAAGAAATAAAAAACACACTACATGTGAAATGCCCTGCAATCGATTGCAGAATCAACTGCAAGCTTTTGCAAGCCAGTGCAAAACTCTGCATGTGGGGACCATACGCAGTGTGAAGTGTTGGCTTCCACAGAGGTACTCTTACCAATACATATTAACCATGCCAGGAAAGGTATGTGGGGTCCACCAATTCCTGCCGAAAGCAAGTGGATTCCTTGTGAAGAAATCGAAGTGTTGGTAGTATTGCAACAACGTGAAATTGGTCATTCATGCCTGAGAATATCAAACAGATACCAGAACACGCCTTTTTGCTTCTGATGGATTCTCAACTAAATCACTGAAGCCGGCATACACTATGGCCAGCAAATTAATACGAACTGATCAAGCTCGGGAACATTGCTAGAAAGTGGGGAATCTATTCTGTCTAATAGAGAATTCTCATTTTATAGGAGGTAACTGTCACTACACTGCTGGAAGTGCTACAGTTTCTCAGGACAGTTCTGCAGCATTGACACACAGTATTATACGGATCATGACGGACCAAAATCCAAAATAAAGTAATTCGCTGCAGATGAGTGGAAGTGGAAGCTTGAGGATGGAATTTATTAGTGCTATCAACTGCACAATAGGTATTTCTAGACAACGTTTGTCAAAATGCATGAAGTTCCTGTTGTTTTCTATTCCAAATTCTATGGAAAGATTAGTGACACCAATTGCAAATGAGAACCATTCAAGGAAATGAAAATAACAAGGCAAGGGTAAGAGTGATATATTGGTTGTAATCAGGAATGCAGTGGAAACAAGCCTGATGGTGCATGAATCCAAAGATCCCCATTCTGAGCTAGAGATGTATGAATGGCCCCAACATTGGGTTTTTTTTGACCTGTGCCTGGATCAGTATTACCGTTGTCCAACCGATGCTCTATGGAGTAGGCATCATCCCATTCCCATCTATTCCCGTCTAATCATGTGAAATTAAATTTGCCTGCCATCTTCCTTGTGTAGTACCCTACCATGTTTATATCGCTGCCTCCGTGTGGCCTCCGAATGAGAGCTCCCGTGTGGGTTCCTGATCAGTCGGCGATGTGGCGCCCGGGTGTTGTCCCCCAGAGGTCCACGTGAAGAGAATTCCTTTGCTATGGGCACACAAACAACCAAGTGAAACGAAGGGAGATACAGACTAATGTGGTGCGTATGAATTCAAAATTTATAACAGCCAACTTGAGAACTGTCATATACAATTTATTGACAGACTTTTGAAGGAGCCACTAGCATGGAGAGATGCTCGGATAACACTATTGTAACAATTCACTATATGGTTCCACACGCGAAGAACTACGCCTGAATAATTGACCAGGCCGTGGGGGATATGCTTAGCAATCATTTTTTTATTTCCAAAACTAGTATAGCAGAACAGTGGTAACTGATTACTCGCAACCAGTTTTGTTTAATTAAAGATAAACAGCAACCATGAGACCTGGTTTTGATTGAGATTGAGAAGTTGACAATGCAAACTGAGCATAAATAATAAAAGAGGCAAAGTCAAGTTTCTTATTCAGCTGATTTTTTTCTGGTTCAGACTGTTTATAAGTTTATAATAGAAGTGGATATAGTTTGGCAGCCCCTAATAATGACACTAATTAGTGTGACTAAACAAGAGTGCCAATGGCACAGTAGCTCACCCTGCCAGTATATCAGCACTGATAGTATGCTGACAAGGTGAATGTGTGTTGATTGGTCATTCTCACTCCAATGTGCATCAGAACTGATATTGTTATTGACATATATACCCTTGAATCATAATAGTTGATTTTTTTTTCTAATAGACTGTTCCCTTTGCAAGAAGGCCACTTGGCCAAGATGACCCCTGAGATGAACCTTTGACCTCGAATCCTGAACACCCGTAAGTACCATTGGTCACTGATAATACTGACCAAATTTCAGAAACATCCGATTTGAGGAAAAGCCTTTTGCAACAACTGTTAATGATTGTAGGCGATATGGCTGATATTCTGGGACAATGGTGCTTATTCTCAATGGGAACATTTTTGCATGTAAACGTACAGTATGTCCATAAGGTTGTTGAATGAACCCTCTGCTGGGCATAAACATTTTTATGAAAAAAAATATTACCTTTATAATTCGCACTATGCTTCATATATCAGCCCAGATCAAGATACAGCCACTGAAGTTATTGCAGGAAATGTTATGATATTTGGCCTTTTTTTTTTTTTTTTCCTTGAATGGCCTTTGAGACATTACTTTTTGTTAAAGAAAATTGCTTTCTTGCAACCGCAAGCCCCCAAGCATTATTATCAGATACAAATCACATGCCCTATGCCTATTGCCCAAAAGTTCAAATCACCTTTGGCCCCCTATAACTTGAAGACCAGTGTCAGACAGATCGAAGCGGGAGTTAGTTTCGTATTTATCACACAGACTCTATCACATAATCCCAAAATGACAGTTTCATTTCTTTTCCTTTGTCTTTGCCTGTGACTCCTAAAATAGGCCCCCTTTTTCAGCTTTGACCGCTTTTAACCTTTGTCTTCCAAATTGTTGTTTAATCCACTACCCATGACCAATCTCTACGAGCACCCTAAAGGCACTCATTCCAATTGTGGTATTGGCCTTTTAACCAACTTTTGAAAAATTGCGTAATTCATTGCGCAAAATTATTCACATTAAAGGCCTCTTTACTGACCTTACACTGTGTTAATTTATCAGATCAAAGGTGTACCATCTCTCCACCACAGTTTCATGGGGATTCAACCAACTTTAAATCTGGCATAAATTATGGCGAATTTGGACTAGGTAAATGCAATTATTACATTAATGACCTTTGGGCCCTCGTCCCTGCTGTCAAATTTATTGGGACCATAGATAAACCATCTCCACCTAGTTTCGTCAAATTCCAACAAACTTGTGGAAATTGAGAAATTTAGCGAAATTTAGACTCCTTAATTAGCAATATCATTCCAGGAATCTATCCATTTGTGTAGCATTCCATATTTGTTATACTACTCTGGCACCAATGCCTCCCGGATCAAGGGATATCTTGTACACAGCTTTTTGGGCCAATTTTCATTAAATATGCAAATTTATAATGCAAATAGTATGGTCTTTTGGGAACAAAGGTGGATGCACAACAACAACTCTCACCTCACACCTCCACAAAAAAGGTTTCACCATGACGCTTTCACACGTCAGGGAGATATGAACCACACATATTGATAACATACAGACAGACAGCCAGACCGACACACACACACAAACAATTTGATTCACTATGTCTCTCCCTTTACCAAAGTCAGCGAGACAAAAGAAGAGCACTGTGCAACTTGGCCTGTGTTTGTTCACTCACCCCCAATTTTTTTTTCCATTATGAACAGGGTTCATTTTCAAAATCAAAGTTTCAAAATCTTATGTGTCAACCTTATTCGCTGATTCGCCCTTCAGTCCTTCTGACTACTTGTTCCCTCCTGTTGCTGATCCCTACTTTCAAATTTATTTATTCTCTGTTTTTGAAATGTCCATTAACTAGTCCTGCACTAAGTCATGTACCTAATGGACTCTACTACGTAATTGCTCTACTGCAGTGACATAACCATCGCAACATCCACCGACCCCATGCTCCATGCTTGTTGTTGAATAGAGAGATTTTCTGGAGGAGCTGATGGCAAAGATGTTGGTCTTCTACTTCGCCTCTGTGGATCAATGATCGGCACATTTCTTCCTCGTCCCGGCGCTCCAGACTTGACTGGTCACACAGGACTGAGGATCAATAAATTAAGAGAGAGGTACATAAAGAGATAATTTTTGCCTCTGGTTAAGTGCATAGAAATGCAACCGAAATCAAGAATGATCTCATTTCAGACTATGAGCATAACTCACCAAAGGCAAATTTTCCTACTCTATGAACAGCTTTCTGATATATCCCTCTCAAACCCTATGTCTGTGGATGAGGGTCTGTTCCAGATGCCAAGAGACCGATTGAATTGCAACCCCTAGGTTCTCAGTAAACATTGTTCATTACAGAAAGTTGCTCTGGTGGCATGGTGGGTACATTTGTTATACAGATCCCTCCTTATCGAACCCGACTATGCTATAGTACTCATCTCCTCGATTCGTTTGCTAAGGATGAATCATAGAGGCTATTTCTGAGAGGTCCGATTTTGAATACAAGATCTCCCAAATCCCCCCGATACATCATTCCCCTAAATTAATGATCACAATATCATACCTCAACTCAGCATGCTTGAAGGACATCTCAGCTCTTTTCTGCTGAGTATTAATTCTGCTGCCTCATTCTTCGCCCCCTCAATAGGTGGGTCTCTGGTGGCTGTTAAGGACCTGCCCCTCATTAAGTCAGCTCGATAAATCTACCCGGCGGTTGCTGGATTGCGAGTTCTGCCACTCTGTGATAAAGCATCATACTAGCCCCCTCCACCACAATTTTGACACTTCATTGTTTATCAGGCCTGAGTGTGGTGTAGAAACCAGCATGAAATCATAATGAACGTGTTTAGTATCAAGTGGAGTAAAAACTGTGCAACATCTAATGGCAATGATCCTAACCCATTCTGATATTCACATGTTCTTTGTAAGCGGTGGGGGTTCTTCTGGAAAGTTCCTACCATCACAAACTATTAACCATAGTGGTGTTTGGAACTATCCCGAGGTACCCATTGGTGGGGTACCCATGGGTGCCGGTTGATCCACAGTGAGGTGCACTCGCAACGTGTCCGTTTGTGTGTGTGCGTTTGTTTGGTGTGTGGTGTGCGTGTGTGTGGTTTGTGTGTGCGTTTTGCGTGTTCCGTCAGATTTTTGATGGTTTTTTTTTTTCGCAATATCTCCATTTTGGATTGGCTAAACAATGAATTCTGGCCAACACGCTTGAATATAGTCACTGAACATAATTGCTCTCAAAATTAGACATAAATTATCAAAATTGGGGGATTTTACGAGGCAAAAGACAAATTTTGGGCAATGCTCCTCCCTGCATTTTTTTATTTTTTTCCTATTTTTCAAGATATTGCTTATTCCAAGGCGCAATGATTGCAAACGTGTACAATGTAAAAAGCCACCAATAACAACTTTTCCCAGCAATCATAGCTTCAAAACAAAATTACCACAATTTTCAATTTTAAGGGGGGGAAAATAGATTTTTGGCCAAATTTGATAATTCTTTCTTAAGATCGTCATTGTTTGTTATATTAGAATATAGGGATGACTGAATGATTACAAATTTCGAGAAGGTACAAAGTACAAAACAAAGGGTTTCCTTCCCCAGCATTTAAGCTGTAAATTAACTGAAATTTCCATGAATATGAAATATTTCTTGTTGGAAAATGGCTTGTTTTTTCCATACATCTTTGATAATAAATTTGTGGTCCATTTGCAACTCGCTAAAAGGTAGCAAGTAGAAACCAATTAATATTTCCACATTTGCCTGCGATTCGCAACACGCTCCGTTATTGCCTCGCTTGTTACATTATTTTACCACTCAATATTTATGCCCACCATTTCAAGAAACATCTGATTGTAAGGAGAAGATTCATTTTTTGGGGAGCAATATTCTCCACAAGCGGATTTGAATTTCTTATGACTTAATGGCATTGGTTTTTTTTGTTTTTTGAAGCAACCGACTTCAATTCCATAAACATATTCCAACAGTCTGTGTCGGCATGTTTTGGCAACAAACCCATTCAAGCATGATCATTTCGTTGCCCAAATCAATTGCACACGATGATCTCTTGCCCTTTTAATCAGTGTGTATAAATGTATGGAGGGGGGAACAGGCATACTCAATGCTAACTTTTGCTTGCGCGAGTTTGGGAGCCACCCCCCTCAATTTACGCCCTTGCTTTTATGACCTTCGACCTTGCAACTATTATATGTGCCATCTGTTACAGTAGTCATGGGACACATTTATGTTAAGTTTATTGTGAGGGCCAAAATAGAATTTCTCACATAGCCTTCATGCCTTTCCAATAAAAGCCTGCGACATTGGCCTATGGCCCTCGGCCCAAGATGTTCCATTATTTGATAAACAATTGTCCAAGTTTGTTACATATCCCCAAAGAACACTACTTGGCCAAATGGGGATTTCATGCACTGTGCCTATTGCAAGCAGCCCCGTTAAGGACCTTTGACAATGCAACCTTCCATGAGCACAAATGCACTAGTCAACAACATTTTGTCCAAAATTAGCTCATCATCCATCGAAGAGTGACTGATTGGAGGCTTATAAATACAGCGCTGAGTCCCACTCGAGCCCTATTTTCAGGACTCTACTCAAAGTTCAATGACGGACTTGACCCCTATGTTCCAAACACAAAAACATTGATTTTTACGATTGTACACGACAAACAAAATTATACCTGGCACATCGCTCTGGCCAAAAGTAGTCTCTACTTTTCCCGCTGTTACTGGCAGTGGGTACTCTCATTTTCTGGTACTGTCACTCAATGTGATAGACCGTGAAGGACTTACCACAGGTGGTGGATTCTCTGTGATTTTTTTGTCGGAGTGCAATTGCTTTCGCCCTGCAACAGGCAGGAAGCTTCCATATATATGAAAACAAGGTGTATCGCCAAAAGTTGTCCTCGCCTGGTTGCAGATTGTGGTTTCTATATTCGCTAACAATAAACAACCAACTAGTTCAGGCAGACCATTGTCCATGCCAAAACGACCATCAACATATTTTCACATTATGACACTAAAATTGCCTTAAATTCCTAAAATAAAAGACCATAGTTTGACTCTTAATGGACAACTGCAGGAAGATTTTTACAGAGGCTAATTTACTAGCTGGACTCAAAACTGAATGCGTCGTCAACCGGAACTGATTATAGTCTTGGAGGTTGTGTATTGTGAAGCATGGAGTATGCGCAAGATCGAAATGCATCCCATCATCATAAAATTATGTTATACTTGCCCAACCCGGCAAGCATTCTTTGTTCTCTATTGAAGATTCAACAATTATTTCACTTCTAAAAGGCATTGTCTACGGAATGATTTCTTTCGTGGTGTGGGTGGTGGTGATGGTTACTCTGGTGAAGAGAAAGACAACAGAAATTCTGCTAATGTTGACTTATTCAACAAAATGAAAACATTAAATACACAACAAAATTCCTGTTATTGCCATGTGTGACGTCATGCTTTATTGCACACATTGGGATCTCCCCCATTTCTCTGCTTAGATGTTTCCCAATTTTGAAGCCAATAACTTCACATAGGAACATATACGTTTTCCATTCTTCCCAATTAACTGCTGGTGTATCCAACCTGCAGTTGCCCTTTACTACAAAAGTCCTTAATTGTTTTTTTTCTTTTTTCATGTTCATTCATGCCCCCCCCCCCCCCCCCCCCCTCCCACTCTCTCTCCATGAATACCCGATTTTGAATAGAGTTTTATTGCTCAGTCATCTCACTTCTTTGACCCCAATTCCAACTTGAAATGTTCAAATCCCTTAGCAACCTGGCTTCTTGCCTTTAAAAAAATTAAATGTGTTGGCACACACAACGCGTCCCCAGGTAAGAGAGAGGAAAAAATCAACCTATCAAAAATTGGTTGTAAGAGAGGGTTTGCTTGTCGTCAGCTTATAACACATAAATTGACACGGAGCTATTGTTTCCGTTCCTCCTCAGTGCTTTCATTCTAAACAGAAGCTATTATATATGGAATTTGAAAAAATTATGAACATCAAACACATAGATTCAGAATGTCACTGACATACCGACTGAGTTTGGCAAAATTCTTCCAAGTTGGAAATTGGAAAACTGTAATGCAATTTGGCACATACCTGAGCTTATAACAGCATTTAAAAATTGTCACAGGAGCTCTGTTTTACTCGTTCCTCATTGCTTTATACTAACCAGAAGCTATTATTGATGAATCATAAAAAATGTATGAACATCAAACACATCAGAGTCAGAATGTAAACTTGATCATCCCTAGGAGTTTGGCCAAACTTCTTACCAGTTGGATTGGAATAATTATGCCATTAGGCACATAAATGAGCTTTAGACCAGCATTAAAATTGTCACAGGAGCTATGGTTTACTCGTTCCTTCAGTGCTTTTTCTAACAGAAGCTATTAAATGTTGGAATTCAATCAAATTCGGAACTCAAAACATCAGATTTTCCAGAAAATGTCAACTGACCATACCTACTGAGTTTGTCAAAATTCTTACCAAGTTAGAAATTGGAACAATTATGCAAATTAGAAGGCACATACATGAGCTTATAACAGCAGTAAAATGTTCACAGGAGCTATGGTTTACTCGTTCCTCCTCCCCCAGTTGCTTTATTCTAACAGAAGCATTATATTGATGGAATTCTATCACGTCATGAACATAAACACTCAGATCCAAATGTTACGGACCATACCCACTGAGGTTGGCGAAATTCTTCCCAAGTTTGCAAATTGGAATGCTTATGCAAATTGGCACATCAGGACCTCCCTACTTACCCCAGCTGTACCTTAAAAAGATCAGGATCAAAGTGGATCACATCTACCATGTTTGTGGAAATCCAACACTTTGAAAAATTTGCATAAACTATGCAAATTAGATACCTTAAATTGAACCACTCCAGGAACCCCGACTTCACTTTTAAATAGCTCGCGAACCATGATAGACCACATCCACCAGTTTTTGTGAAAATCCGTCTAACTTGAAAATTTGGCATAAATTATGTCAATTACACACATTATTAGCCTATTTTAGTGCTGGAAATCTAATCGATTCATCTACTGTCATCCAGGTCCTACAAGCCAACTACAAAAACATACCTGTAGCACATACGGTTTTGTGTAATCTTGCTAACGGCTTAAACAATAAATTACATGCCCGACAGCCAAAGGCTTAGGGCTCCTTGACTTCTTTCTGACAAAACACCTATACACATGATAAAATGGTAGGATTGCAACCAGCTCATTATGGCGACCCACAGATGACCACTCACTGCCCTGACCCAAACAATTAGGGTTCAATGTTCTCATCGTGGGGGAAACAAATATACCGAGTATGAGCCTTTTTTCATCTACGTCCAGGCAGGGTTGCGTTATCATGTTTACAAGGCCAAAATTAGCCCAAAAGTATCAACTTTTCACAAAGTTTCTATGTTTGACCGAAATCACCTCCAAACCTATACCAAAAATAATAGGGTTCCGGTACTCCCCAGAAGAAAGCACACACCAAATTTCAACCTGACAAGACCCAACACCACATTTGGACTTATCGTGTTAAAGGATTTTCAGACTTCGACCTCCAGTGGACCTCGACCTGACTCCAAAAAAATGGGTACATTTATGCATCATGAGGAACACACATAACCAGGATGAGCTTCACCCATCTGGTTGGGGTTCAAGTTATCATGTCCAAGCCAAAATTGGTCAAAATATCGGCTTTTCATAAATTTTCTATGTTTTGACAAGAATCACCCTCGCCTGACAAAAACAATAGCGTTCCTGTACTCCCCATAAGAAAGCTATATACAAAATTACAACTTGATAGGACCAACCACTCTGGCTTATCGTGTGTTAAAGGTTTTCAGCCTTTGATTCTGGTGACCTCAGATGGCCTCTGAACCAGACCCCAAAACAATAGGGTTAATGTATCCATCATGGGAACACGCATAACAATCTAGCTTCTTCATCCACCCAGGTGGTATCGAGTTATCGTGTTGAACAAGCTAAATTAGCCAAAATATTGACTTTTCATAAATTTTTCTATTTTCGACCAAAATTCACCCCTGACGGCGCGGGGAAAATCACTAGCGTCCTGTACTCCCCATTAAGGAAGCTAAAATGCTATACACCAAATATCAAACTTGCTCGGCCGATCATACATTCTGGACTCATCGTGTTTACAAGGTTGTCAGGAATTTGATCTCTGGTGACCTCTGACCTGACCAAAAAACAACAGGGTCCATGTACTCATCATGGGAAACACACGAACCAAAGTATGAGCTTCACAACTCAGGTGGGGGCGAGGTTAACGTGTTAACAACCAAAATTGGGCCCAAAAATGACTTTTCACAATTTTCTATTTTTGACCGAAATTCACCCCTGACATGCAACTAAAAACAATATGGTTCTGTACTCCCCATAAGAAAGCTATCACCACATTTCCAACTTGATCGGACCAACTATTGCGGAAATATCGTGTTTACAAGGTTTCCAGACTTTGACCTCTGCGTGACCTCTGACCTGACCCCAAAAAAATAGGGTTCATGAACTCATCATGGGGAACACACATCAAAAGTATGAGCTCATCACCATCCAGGCGGGTGGTCGAGTTATATGTTTACAAGCCAAATTTGGCCAAAATATCAACTTTTCACAAATTTTCATTTGACCAAATCACCCGACTATACCAAATAAAATAGGGTGCCCCTGTGCTCCCCTAAGAAAGATACAACCAAATTTTCAACCTGATCAGCCCAACCCTTCTGGGACTTATCGGTTTACAGGTGTTCAGACTTTGACTCTGGTGACCTCAGATGACCTGACACCTGACCCAAAAATAGGGTCAGGTATTCGTCATGGGGAACACACATACCACGTATGAGCTTCATCATCCAAGTGGGGGGGGAGTTATCAGGGTTTACAAGCCAAACTTGCCAAAATATCAACCTTTTTCACAAATTTTCTATTTTTGACCAAATTCACCCCCAGCTCAACGCCCCCACCTATACCCAAACCAATATGGTTTTCCTGTTGGTCCCCATGAGAAAGAATCACACACCAAATTCCAACCTGATCAAAACCAACCATTCTGGACTTATCGTGTTTACAGTTTTTTTTTCAGACTTCGACCTCTGGTGACCTCTGACCTGACCCCAAAACAATAGGGTTCATTACTCATCATGGGAACACACTACCCAAGTATGAGCCTAATCTACTCGGACGCTGATTGATCAATTATCGTGTTTACAAACTTGGGCATCACACACACACAACGTCCCTGCATAGATTCCTCTGACCTCGTCAGCAATCAAAAAGAGTGAAAGTGGACGAGAGCAAGTTCATTCTATATGCTTTTTCATGCCAGATCATGTATGGAAACCATTTTTAATTAAAATTATTTTTCCAAAAGTTTTCAAATATTATTTTCTATCTATTTGTTATTGCAATGTGTGCCTGTACGCACCCACCCAGGCCTACAAGGACAACGCCCCTTTTGTTGCATAAAGGCAGGCAAAACAAACGCAAGTTTAGTCATTGTTTGCCCTTTGCATTTCTGCTATCAAGGTAAAATCGAGAGCCCTCTGCTCTTTGGCACTTGTCATGAGGTATACCAGCCCAGTCCTCTAATTCATGTAAGTCTTGTTATGATCCAGTACACATTGTAATTAATACCGCTGCATGTACAACATTGCCCGTAAGCAAGCATACAGTGATTGGTTAGTTTTTCCTAAAATTAGTATGAAATAGTAAAGGTCACATTTGCATAAGGTCCAAAGACTTCAATTTTTGATTTTTGAAGCCAATGAACCTCTACTCGGATACTCTGATGAAACTCACTAATCAAGATGAGTTCTTTTCTTTACCATGTTGGGAGCTCGACAGTACGGCTTCACTCTTAAAATATCAAGGGTTCTTGCCCTAATTGACATATCGGCTCTATCATGATTTTTGTCCTCAGATGACTTCCAACCAAACAAGAAAATCAACAATATTATCATTAGTATTTTGACACGACCAGATATGAGTTTGTTCTAAAACACAACTTGTCATTTATTGTGTTTATGTAGCAACAACTTTGAAAAGTAATCTGACTTACAGGTTTCTTCAACTTAAGGTCAAGTATTAACAAAATTGCCTTCTATAAGAAGCTCTTGGCCATGACTCCCATCCAGGGTCTTTGACAGGAAGAGCAAAGTCCATGAGACTCGGAGTAGCGGGGCAAGCCTTCTCAACAGCCTTGTGACCTTCTCCCCCCGCTCTTTCCGTAACAAGAGCCTCTACTCATTGGAGCGTCTCCTCCTTTGACATTCCAGGTTGCCTGGGTGGGGCTTGTTGGGGTAGATTATTTGAGGGAGTTGCCTTCTGTCTGCTCGGAGTGTCCCCTACCCCCGTCTGTATTCTGCAGCAGGCCCCCTGCCTCACCTTGCTTGCCAGTCCATGGCCAGGTTTGGCCTGGCTGCTGTTGCTCTGTTCAAATTAAAATACCACCAAGATGAATCCAATAGTCCTAAAGGGCCAAGTTTCACAAGTATTCAAATAAAAAGCTTGAAAGGAATCTCCATCAGTATTACTTCAGTAACAAAGTGAGCCATGCTAGCATTAGTTCGAAGACTTTGATGAGTGCCAAACATTCCTTCAGTTTGTATTAGCACGGGTGGTTGAGCACACTGCCTATAGTTGGGACCAGAATAATATTGCTACAGGCTTTTCACTATTTTTTTTTTTTTGTTTGAAAGCCAGGTGTATAAACAAGAGTAACATCAGACTTACCAAGCACTATTGATGAGATGGATGCAGTCCCTTGTGGCTCCATGCCATCTCCTGTGCTTGCTGAGCTCTCCTCTGTGACACTGTTCTCAGCCTGCATCTCCTTGGCAATGTTTCTGATTGGTCAACTGCGTTCCCTCCTGCCTCTGGGTTCTCTCTCCTGATCTCTTCACAGCCTCATTTTTGTCACCATCCCTAAAATGAAAGAGATTTTGTTTCATGAACATCAGCCGACATGTGGTATTAGTTAGGGTGACAACAATGTGCTACAATCATGATTTTGTTTTTAATTATTTTACCTTTTCAAATTCTGATTTGACCAATAATTGACAGCTATTCGATTGGTAAAATCATGGAAAATCAAAATCTTGGAGGAACATTGTGTGAAGTGCTAGTCAATATTTTCTATTGACATATTTTAATCAATGCACACGTCTCCACATCCTCACATTCATGAATATCGAGCCAGGCTCTGCCAATCGAATGCTGTGAGGTACTACAGTAACTGGGATTATTGAGAGCACAGCAAACATGCTGTAATTTCAGGGGCCACAAATTCATTTAACTTAATATGAAACACAATGTCTAATATATATCCTGTTGTTAATGATGACAGTAGTGGTCATTTTCAAGAATCCCCTTGCGCACTGGTCTGTTCATACAAACATACAACATAACTGCTCCATACCCCCCCCCAACTAGCGAATAAGAGCATCATTTCGCCAGTCAAAACGTTACAACTAGGCCTTGCTCGAGTTCGTCCCTTGTCCTAACATGGCACTTTGATTCAGGCCCAAGACAGAATGACACCAGGGAGTACTATTTTTGCCTCCACGCATCTGATTAGAGTTAATAAATATGGCAGCCCCCTTTTGTTGATGTACCCCCCCCCCACAAACTCTCCAAGCATACCTGCCCCCAGCTCTCTGTGGCCTATATTATGCCTCGCATCCCTGGCCATTAAGATTTTCCAAAGTAAGAGTGGGAGCGGACTTAGAAATACACAAAACTTGGTTCTCCAATACTTTTTCTTTCAAGAATGTGAGGTATGGCCAATGGAGCGGCGCCACCTCACTACTTATCAAAAATTGAAAAAGCCGCAAGAAGTGATAACGATTTTTTTTTTACTGGGGAATGAGACCTAACAAGAATCCACAACAACAGACACACAAATAACATGTTTGTATCACTATTTGTCATTCCTTCCACAATAAGACACATAAACATGAAATCAATTTGTCTTTCTTGATAATCAAATGATTAGTTGGCCATACACAGATGAATAATTGATTGCAGAAGCTATGCGCACATGTAGTACCCCCCATACCCACCCTCGTGCATTGAGCACTTATTTTCTCTCATTGCAATCCTCCCCCACTGCCTCTTTCCAATTGCCCTATATTTCAAACAGCAACAGAAGAACTGTCAAGACTCTGTCAGTGGCTCATTTTATCTGTAATAACAATACATTTCCTCCTCCCTTTCCTCGATTCCCTCAATTTGTTTTTGTTCAAAAATTCTGTTGTGAACTTGTTTGCAGTAAGGTAGGTGCGGCTTCACCAGTTATTAGTTAGTTATTTTTAGTGAAAAGGGTCGAGGAAGGACCAATCCTCATGGAGATCCTGAAGCCACAACTCCAAAAGAGAAGAACAACCAGATGACTAAAATTGCCCACATTCATAAAAAATAAATCAGACTGTTCTGAATGCATTCACACTATTGGACAGAACAACATCTTGCAGGAGGCTATTCCAACTCATTAATAACTCTCTGCAAGAAGAAATGTTTTTCTAAAGTCCAATCTCACAGTGTTTACCACAAAGCTTGAGGCAATGAACCCAATTGTGGTAACTTTGGGGAACCTCACTAAAAGTGGAAGGAAGGGGGCTCCGAGACACAATGTTAAAAACCTGAACAATCAACCCTCAAATTTGTTTCAGCTCCATCAAGTTAGACCGACACGCCTTAATCTTCCCTCGAAAGGTAAATTTCTAAGACTGAATCTCCTTGCCCTCTTTTGAACGTTTTCAATTACCTCTTTGCCTTACGAGAAATATGGATTCCAAACTAGGACAGAATACTCCAGGTGAGGTCTCATCCACTGCTTAAACAGCCTGACAACAATATCTTTATCAAGAAACTTGAAGTGATGTCTAATCAAGCCAAGAATCCAGTTACCTTTCCATGCAGCTTCAGCACACTGCTTAGAAGGTTTCAAAGAAGAATTAAAATGACCCCCGAGAATTCACCTATGAATTACTTGCCCATTCAACTTGAAAGAAGTGTTGCGATTGTGGAAACCAACATGCATTACTTTGCACTTATCGGCATTGAAAAACATTTGCCAATCGAAAGACCATTTGGAGATTACTCAAGGATCCCTCGGACAATTGCAACATCATGGTTCGAAGCAACCTCCCAATACCACTTGGTATCGTCTGCAACTGTTTAACTCTGAATGCACCGAATCTTTGAGATCATCAATTTACGCCATGAAGCGGAATTGTAAATGCTCAGAACTGAATCCTTGAGGAACACTACTAGTGACCTTTTGCCAAGAGACAAATGCCCATTGATGGCAACTCATTATTCTCCTATCGAGAAGCCACTGATGAATCCATTCAAGGACATTCCCCTTAATTTTTTTTACCAAAACTTCTCAATTTAAGCAAGAGACACTCATGAGGAACCTTGTCAAAAGCTCTCTGGAAGTCGAGAAATTATATCAACGGCACTGCCATTGTCGACTGCACTAGTAATGTCTTCCAGAATTCTGAGAGATTAGTCAAACACAATTTTTTTTTCCCTGAAACCATGCTGAGAACCCCGAATTAGACTATACTCATTGAAAAAATCGACAATCGCCTAAGAATGATCAGAACCTTTTTACCACATTTCATAACTAACTGGGACTCAGTAATCGATATGATACACATTTGTGAATCACAGTGTTGTGAAACCATGGTCGTGACATGACTAATTCATACCGAGGCACACGGTGGCCATTAACTTCTTGAACAATTAGTAAGGACACGGCAGGCACACTGGGGAGAATTATAGAGGAGGCTCTGGCGAGTGCACGATAACGATAAAAGGTAAAGGGCAAGGCAAGCCACGATCACGGGGTGCAAATTGCGATGACAGCTCATGCGTAGGGCACACAGGGGAATTTAGATAATGTCCCTGGAGTAATCCTAAAAAGATGTTTTCACAGCGAACTTCTAGAAACACCGCAAAGTTTCTTTAAAGCTCTAAGAGGATCCATGGTGAGGAAATACTGTTAATGTAAGTATGTTTTTTTTTTCATTAAATTTACAATCCGGTAGATGTTTTTCTTTGATCTGTGCTGAACAATGGATCCAGTAGATGCATGATACGGCCTCACCCCAAGCTGACACTAAGACATAGTAGAGTCCTAATACGCCTAACACTATACAAGTAACTCAAATGTTAAGTATCTGAAAAATACCTGTAATGGTTTACTGGCATCTCCTTTCTCTTTACCAGCATCCTCCATTATTTCTCCCTCAGATGAGTCTCCACTGAACTTGTTAGTCTCAGGTTCAACCTCTTCATCGTCACCTCCCTTCCCCTCTCCACCTTCCTTCTCCACAGGTATTCCTCCTCCGTTTTATGCCATTCTCTGTTGCCTCAGCGACTTGAGCAGTGGCACTCTCCTTTTCTGGGATGGTGCGACTCAGTTTCAAGGGCTTCTCTGTTTGATGCCAGATGGCTGATCCTTCTCTGAATCCTCTACAGCCTCTTCAGTTGTGCAAGGACCTTTTCTGTCTGCTCTTCAGCATTGAGAAGAAAGAATGTAATCTGGAGCACTATATGAAGGTACTATTGACAATCATTAGGCTGCTGCTAAGAGGGCAGTATTCTCAGCCTAGCTGCAGGCTTGTACCTTGCCTCTCAAAGTAGAACATAATCTTACAGTGAATATAAGCTGAGGCTGCTTCAAACTAGGCTTGTGATGACTTTGGCTGATATGGTGAATTGAAGCATCACACATTCTGAATTACTCCTCAGCATCCTCCATTGAAGGTGCTTTTTGGACTGCTCTTCGACCTCAAGAAATCACCTAGGCCAGCTAACTGCAGCCCAAGTTGGGATTTCAAGAAATAATATAATATAATTAACCAATTTTACAATGAATTCTGTGTTCAGTATTCAGCCAGCAGAAGTGAAAAGGACACAAGACATACAACCTATGTTCTCTGTCCCTCTTCCATGCCCTCCTATTACTACACCACTTTTCTTGTTACCCAGACATGAGGTGGAGTTACATTGTCTGTGTCAGTCAGGGATTTCCTGTTTGCATATTTTTATTTACTGTTCTGATACCCTACCAGGTTTGATTTCATTCATATCGGAGTACATATTTTTTCTGAGAAATCCTGCTAACAAAATACTGTGAAATATAGATACACTCACACACAGTAAGTGGTCACTGTAGTCTCTTTCTGAACTTATACAAAAATTGATGTCTTCTGACTGCTAGAGCGGAGTTTCTAATTGCATTGTGTTAAGCTTCTCCTCATCTCCTCTACCCAGCTACAACTTCTTCGAAAGAAGCCAAAAACACTCACCCTAAAATTATTCCTTATGGCTATTAGCCTTCCAATACAGTAGGTCGTATGGGGATGTGAGGATACATGGGTTTTGTCCTCCTCCCAAGTGCCTATTTCGTTTTGTACAAAGTTATATAGTCATTCAAACCAAGCTGTTGTAAGGAGGAGGATAGTCTTGTCAGTCGGTTGCATGATTGTGTTTTGTATTCCGCTCCGTATCCTGCTCCTCCCACATTACTGGTTATGCCCAGAGGGATCACGCCAATCTATCCCTCTCTTTTCAACTTTACCTTGATCCCCTCCTTCTCATGTCCACTACCTCGTCACATTCTGTCACCTCAGATAGTGAGGTGGAAGGGAAGTCTGTCGGTTGCCCTGTTGTCTGGCTCCGGCTCCGATGGTGCTGCCTTGGGCTGTCTCACTCCTATCGACCGCCGAGCCCTGCCCTGACTGCCCCTTCCGTGGATGTGGTGCTTTCCGTCTGTCGAGGATTGTCCCGGGTAGCGTGCAACCATGAGAACGGAGATAAAGTACACGATGGCCAGGGAGGAACTGTGCTTGCTTACTCTCCTCCTGGAAGGGATGCAAGTTATGCAATGTGAGGTCTCTGCCAATCAGATGATGCACCACGTGAGATGTTGATTATTAGAGTATTATCAAGTTATAAGTGTCTTGAGATGTAGACTGCCGTCATGAAGTGTAATAACAGGCCATTGTGTAGGTCAATAAATGCACAGAAGTTCAGAACATAGGTTGTCTGGGGGTGGGGTTGTTGGAGTGTCCCATGTCATGCATGAATCAATGTCTGTCTTGTCCGGTAGGGTCCCAGGGTGAATGTTTCTTGTCGGGGTAAGACACTAGTTAGATGGGGCTTCATATTCTGTGTAGTTAGGGGTTGAGCCCTACATTTTACAGTATATTTCATTTGCCTGACACAAAAGCTGTATCTTAGGCATGGCTCATGCGCGCACTCTGTGTAGGCCAAATAGTAGACAGTGGGGCATCAGAGCTAGGTTGCAAATCATGAATATGGGTAGTGCACTTTAGGCCTTATGCCCTAATAAGGGTTGTCACGCGTTATGGTACAGAGAATGAAACACTTCTTGTTATGCAGGATGTGCACCTATCATTGTGTTCAGAGGCTTGCTTTTCACCTCATGTGTTCAGAGCAGGTTACCTCGAGGGTCAGATGAAAACACCAGAATTTCGCACAACTTAAGTGAGTCTGAGGTTCCATAAGTTGGACAGAGTGTCCTTAACATTCAACAGGGCAAATAACCACATGCCCCCATCCAATTGAAAGTCGTAACAGGTTCAGATGGTAAGTCGTGCAATGATTACATTGTCCGACCAGGTTCGTAATCTTTGAGTCATTTTCGACAAGCATATGTCTATGAATGCCCAGGCTAAAAATGTCTGCTCTTCTGCCATGCTGAATGTAGGGCACCTTGGAAAGATTCATCCGTATTTAAGGACGAAGCAGCCAAATCTGTTGCCCGCAAAATCTCATTGAATTGACAATTGTTTGTAATTCCTGTTGGCTGGTCTTCTGCCTCACACTCAAACCCATACAGAGGGCACTTAATATAAAACCGCACGCATCGTCTCAGTTTTGCCCCAAACACAAACACATCCCCACACTTGTTAAAATCGCTTCACTGGCTCACATGTTGAATAAGTCAACATTTAGCAAAGGTTCTACTGTCTTTCTCTCACTGAAGTAGCCAACAACAACTACCAACCCACTACAGCAATCTCTTCTCACCGTAGATAAAAGCTTCGAAGTGAAATTAATGTTTGAATTTGAAAATAAAAAACAAAGAATGTTGCAGGGTTGGCAAGTATGCATCATGGATTATTGCATGATGGATGCCTTTTGATTGCAAATACAAAGTGCTTCACATGACACAAAATTCAAAAGACGTAACTATTGTAACGGAAGTGTATGAACCTTCGGGTTGGACTGACGCCCCTTCATGAATAATCCTGCAGTTGTCCTTCGAAGATATGGGCCCAGCACCAACGGTCCAGACCTGGACTGAGATCTGGAAGTGAAGCAAAACTTCATATCCAGAACACATCTTTGCATTGGCGACGAGCCTTTGCAGCTTTGCTTGAACAGAGCCTCAATAATTTCCTCCTAACGTGGTAACTCACTAATACGGACGGTTTCAAATTTCGCCTAAAAATGCACTGCTTAACTCATTTTTAAGTTTTACTTTTTTGTTGAACGCTTTGAGCCTCAGTGGTAAGGCGCTCTATAAATACTTTTAAGGATATGTATGTATGTAGTATGTATGTATGTTATTATGTATGTGATGCAATGAGGGGGATACAGGCGGGACCGGTTGTACTGCAGGCCAGATAGTACCGAAGTCCATACCCCATCTGTGGTAGCAACCTAGGGAGGCTCTCTTTTTTTTATTGGTGGTGTTAATCTGAGCTGTTAAACTATGCCAGGTAGTAGGTCTGCCAAGCTATTCATGGTAAGCAGTTTGCAGGCCCCCATCTGAGATCTACATTTATTTCTGAAGATGTCTTCCATTCGGTCATCCTCGATTCCCTACCTCTTTCTGATGCTCAATGACACCATTACCAAAACAAGAATTGGCCATGTGGACTCTCATTGATGTGTAATAGGCTTTATTCCGGCCATGCCGGCTATGTTATTTTATATGTGCAGGGCCTGGCATGAAGGACTTGAAATCTGCAGAAATCTGTTGCACTCTTTACTGGTCTCCCAACTCACCCACTGTGGTCCCCTGGTTGACTATCTCTTGCATGTCTGTCCGCACTGCCACCGGTCTTGGGGCTTCAATGCCACATCCATGCTAGCTCCCATATGTATTCTTGGTGCCTTCAATGCCCACAATCAATGCTCTAGCTCCCATATGTGTCTTGTGCCCTTAATGACCACAATAGCTAGCTCCCATTGTGTTCTGGTGCCTCATGCCCACCATTCATGCTAGCTCATATGTGTTCTGAGTGACTTCACTGCCACAAGCCATGCTAGCTCCCATAGTGTTCTTGGTGCCTTCAATGACCACAATCCATGCTAGTCCCATATGTTGTTCTGGGTTGGCCTTCAATGCCCACAATCATGATAGATCCCATATGTGTTATTGGTGCCTTCAATGCCCACAAAAATGCCCCATGCTAGAATCCCATAAATTACTTATTGATGCCTTTTCAATGCCCACAATCCATGACTAGCGCCCTATGTGTTCTTGGTCTGGGCTTCAATGCCCACAATCCATGCAGATCCCAATATGTGTTCTTGATGCAGTCAATGCCACAATCCAGCTAGCGCCAATGTGTTCTTGGTTGCCTTCATGCCCACAATCATGCAGGGGCTCCATAGTTTCTTGCGTGCCTTCAATGCCCACAATCCATGCTAGCTCCCATATGTGTTCTTGGTGCCTTCAATGCCCACAATCCTGCTAGCTCCCATATGTGTTCTTGGTGCCTTCATGCCCACAATCCATGCTAGCTCCCATAGGTGTTCTTGGTTCCTTCAATGCCCACAATTCATGCTAGCTCCCATATGTGTTCTTGGTTCCTTCAATGCCCACAATCCATGCTAGCTCCCATATTCCCTGAGGTTCCCAATGATGCTGGTTAGAGAAGCAGAAGCCTTGCTGTATTACAAAACTTGGAGCAATCATCTATGAGCCTACCAATGATTCCTGACTCAATCCACAAACAAATTATCCCTCTTCGACTGACACCCTTACTTATCAGACACCATGGGTCACTCTGATCACTGCCTAATCACTCTTGACTCACCGCAGATTCAAGCTTCCCCCTTTGCCTGTTACTCGTAAGAAGGACTGGACCGCTCAGAGACTTCTATGCCTCTGTACCCTATGCATCTTGATTAGCAGTGACCCCAGCTAGATTACGATAAGATTAGAATGGATCTGTGTAGCATTGAATGTTCTCTCTTTGCTCAAACTCCAAATCACCAAATTAGTTCCCTGCTCCAATCATTCAGACCTTGCTGTCTCCCACATACCTGTACTGTAACTAGAGCCTGCCCTATGTACTGATCGCAACATTGCTCCAGATCCATGATCAGTCCTAGAACTCATTCGTCGAACAGATGCATGATCACATCTATAACTCTAACCCCAATTCTGTCTGTTTTTTTCAGAGTCTGTTAATTCCAACATCTGCCAGTCTCCTCTTCCCACTCTGCGGAACCCAGAGGGGGCAGAGTCAGCAGAGAGAGTCAGCGACCCACGCGTGAAAGACAGACATCTTTGCGAATATGTTTGCATCATATTCTACATGGATGACAGTGGCAAAATCTAAAGAGCTACCCACATGGTGAAACTTTGAGTGCCCCCATCAAATTTGCATTCAGCACAGAGTATGTCGAGTTCTCAGCCATCTCAAACCCAATAGTCCTGACTATCATTCCCAAGCGCTGTTCTCCTTATCTTGCTCCTGCTCTCAACAAGCTCCTCAAACTCTCTTATTCTTCTGGTTTCTCTCCTTCATCCTTTAAACTTGCTCATGTGGCTCTAGTCCCATAGAAGGGGAACAATCTATCTATTCAAACCTCTGATCAATAGCATTGACTTCCCAGCTAGTGTTAGTCAGATAGTTAGTGAGATAGTGTATTCATGAGGCAGCCTATAGTGTGTGCTTCAGAGGTTGAGCACTGTGTGTGCAAGAGAGTTCACCCTCAGGCACAGATGAAGGCTGTCTCATGTATGGCTCATCTGCCAGTCTCCTCTTCCCACTCTGCGGAACCCAGAGGGGGCAGAGTCAGCAGACCCGGTGAAAGGCGACATTATTAGCGAATATGTTTGCATCATATTTACATGGATGACAGTGGCAAAATCTAAAGAGCTACCCACATGGTGAAACTTTGATGCCCCCTATCAAATTTGCATTCAGCACAGAGTATGTCGAGTTCTCAGCCATCTCAAACCCAATAGGTCCTGAACGATCAGTCTCAAGCGCTGATTGTTCTCCTTATTCTGCTCCTGCTTCAAAAAGCTCCTCAAACTCTCATTTTCTTCGGTTTCTCTCCTTCATCCTTTAAAAACTGCTTGTGGCTCTCGTCTCATAGAAGGGGAACACATCTAATCTATTCAACTCTGATCAATAGCATTGGACTTCCAGCTAGTGTGAGTAAGATAGTTAGTGGATAGTGTATGCATGAGGCAGCATATAGTGGTGTGCTTCCGAGGTTTTCGAGGCACGGTGTGTGTAGAGTAACCCCCAGGCACAGAATGAAGGCTGTCTCATGTATGGCTCATAGCACGCACTTCTATGGTGCACCATTCAGATGATGCAATTTTTAAGTGTTCCAGAGGCTTCACATATTGTGGGTCAATTATAAAGCACTTTATATGTGAGATGGCACTTTGAACCCAGGTTAAAAATCGCCTCTGATGTATAAGAGATGCATTTTTGGGGTAAATCAAATAGTGCACCTTTTTTTCAGATTGTACAAGTAGATACCATGAATATGAGATTGAGTGAAGTGATGACTGAGAAAGGAGTTCATTAGTCAGCATAAACAGAAGTGCCATACTACTCAAAATATGAATATATTACATGAAAACATTTGTTCACTACCGGTGAACCTCATTTTAGCTGCATAAAGTATATCCAACTTTCTCAAACAAAATGAAAAAGATGTAGACACTAACATGCTGGTTAGGTAAGCATTATGCCAAACGGACAAAGGTGGTAGTAAATTAGGTCATTATAAGGATAGGCACTCATAGCTGATAATGCTTTCTTGTGTCTCTTCCTGCAGTAAAGACAGGCATGACCGACAATATATAAATATGTCCAGTTAACAGCGAATGACACTCGGGTAATATTTACTTTTTTCATACCAACTGGGATTATTAGGTTCTTGTTTCTAAAATACTAATATTCATGGGATTAGTTGATAGGCACAAATTACTAAGAGACCTCTTATACTAAGTCTTGTAAGCTGTAATAAAATGTAAAAAAGAGTGATTAAAAATTTTATTGAACTGATGATCAGGACGACATTGCAAACCCAATAGTAAATGACTTTGATTCAGTTTTGATGCATACCGGAATAAGAATAAAAGCATTATCGAAGGGTGACAGGTTGTTCAGCAGAGAACAATCTGTTCCACCCTGTCGAACCTCTGCATGTTTTTGTTCCCATTATTGCGAGGAATTCCAGCATGGTAAATGTACAGTAGGAACAATGCAAATGTGAACATACACAGACAGTGAATCCTGTGCAGTGGAGTTGCTTCTTCACTAGCTTTTATTCAGTTCTATCCAAGCCCATTATGTCCCCAGATAGCTGGTTTTCAGAATGTGTCCCTTTATGAACGTTATTGAACTAACACATGTCCTGTCCAGGAGAGAGGTCTAGTTTAAATGGTAGTTTTGATTCAATCTCTGAGAACCACCTTCTGAATGCAGACATGATCATATTGGCAGGATTGCTTTTTACATGGGGACCGTTCACCAAAATATGTTTTCAAAGCACCTGACACAGATAAATTACATTGTGATCATTAAATATCTGTCCACTGTTGAACTATGTGCCATGCTAAACGTCTGTAGCAGGAGTGGATGTGAGGGTGATGCCCCTGTCTAACACCATTGCAAGTAGGGAATCCCTCTAGCAATTGTAGGTTTCAAAACATACCGATTTTCAGTTTGCCCTCATGAAATTACATGCCCAACTTGAGTATAGACAGACAATGACAAAGCGATGCACTTGTCCAGGCTTTGAACTGCAGGTGGCACTGCGGCCACAAGCTTAAATCTTGATATATCATGAAGCAATACTTCCCAAGGACATATTCAAGTTCAGTTGAAGCAGGTATTGTGGCAGTGTCAGCTTGCAGCTTTGGCTGCGGCATAGACAAGGCTAGGGCAGCTCGGGTGTCTTTGGAGTGTATTCAGTCACTTCTAAGGATATATAACACCTAAATGACAGGTACCTGTGTGATTACATTCTTTTGTGTAGGGACGTGTTTTTTTTTATACTCTGTGATTTCATGAATTCATACTTTCGCTCCATGCAAAGTGACATAATAGTCACTTATTGGATAGGGGAGACTTATCTGGTATGTGTCAAGATACGTCTCATGGCCAATTACTAAGATTTGAATACAAGGCGATCGCCACAATGTGTCTCGTCTGGTTGCGCGATCTGTGGTTTGTATTATTCACGACACAAACAACCAATAGTTCATGCAGACCATCGTTATGTCAAAGAACATCACATATTTTCACATAACACATAAAATTCCTAAAAAATTCAAAATAAACTGACCATAAGTTTTACTATCAATACAAAAGTCCCCTCTTTAATTGTGTTTTTTCTTCTTCATTGCCCCCCCCCCCCCACTCTTCTCGCATAAATAACCCAAATTTGAATAAAATTTTATCGCTCAGTAAACTCCTCTTTAACCCAAAATTCAACTTAAAATGTTCTAAATCCCAAGTTGGAATTGGAAAATAAAATTATGCAAATTAGGCAACATACAATGACCTCTACTGATCCCAGCTGAACCTTTAAAATGAATCAGGATTAAAGGTGGATACTCTACTAATTTGTGGAAATCCAACGATTTCAAAAATTGCATGATATTATGCAAATTAGACACATTCATGCCTCCAGTGACTCCGATTCAATTTTAAATTTCTTGGGAACCATGTCAGACCACTTCCACCAGTTTGTGAGGATCCGTCAAACTTGAAAAATTCGCAAATTTATGCAAATTAGACCATTTAATTAGAAATCTTTAGCCTCTGAAAATCTGATCAGATCATCTACCTGTCACCCCCAGGCCTACATGCCAAACTAATCACGGTAGCAAATAAGCTTATTGTGTAATCTTGCTAACGAGCTTGCTTAAACAATAAATTACAAAAATAAGCTAATCGCCAACTTAATTAATACTGAGGGCCTAATCTAATCATGATCGTGTACACCCAACCCCCGATGTACCACACAAATTTGTCATTAATCGGGCCTCACGGTTTGTTAAGAAATCCTGCTGACAAGAAATTGTTGGGGGGGTGAACCCCAGCCACACACACACACACAAACACATGCACACCACACCCCAACGGGACCACTAAAGTCTCTTCCTGAATTTCATTCAGGCGAGACCAAAACATGAATAGCAGTGGCAGCTACCTAGTAAATTAAAAAACTTTCGTGTTACTTAAGGTTTTAATGTGGAAAATCACGTGAGCTGTTGAGAGGGAAACCACACAAACTACCAACCTGCTCTGATCAAACAGTTGCAAATTCTAGATGACACGGTTATAAGGGTACTGACAAAACATTAATTACACTGCGGTGCGGACACAGGGAATGTGCCACATTAGTGCAAATTGTTTTTAATAGGCCCAAGCCGCCAAAGATTATGACACATTTCCACAACTAATTCTTGATTGGCGTTCAGATAAACAATAGCACTGTTCAATTAAAGGCCAATGCCCATCACACAGATTCCTTCATACTAGCGCAGGTGTAAAAGGACATATCAAATCCCCACACTCTAGATTTGAGGATTCAACATGATGACGATGGTGACTATGGAGAAAATTTGAACTGTATTGGAATTCGAAGTTACTGGACATCACCCACATGTTGATGAGGTGTCATTGTAGATAAGCAGTCAATGCCTAGGGAACTTTCTTTCAATGAGGCTTAATTACCTATGAAGTTGAGCAGTGTAACAGAAAGAAAGGCAGAAAGGAACATGTGAGGATGGTATTCCCCTCCCAGGAATTGTTTCAGGAACGACTTTTTTCCAATTAGGAGAGCCCTAATTCAGGCTATTTCTGCAGGAGGTCAGGAGGCTTATGGCAGAGTGATTGAAAACACTTCATTACCCCCGAACCCCATGACTGCCCTGTGGTATTGACATTACCACTCTCATCTGTCACACTACATGTTCTCCTAATGGGCCTAAGATATTGCCTCTATCTAATAGACCTCCAAATAAAGCCTCCTAAATAGGAAATAGGAAATAAAACATTTTCCTCAAAAGGCAAAAATCATGTTCCATAGACCCAGATTTATTTTCTTGGAGGAATGTTAAAAAAATCGAAATAATTATTGATATCCATTCCAACAGGGAAAGGACAAGGAATTGTAGAATTTGCTAATTTATTATTATTAATGTACAACCTGAAGACCCAAAAATTCCATTGAAAATACCTTGTGAACAATATGCTTCGGCATTGGAAAAGTACTTATATATAACCTAACTACATTCATGTTTCATAATGTAATTGAGGATTGAACACAAGGGGGTACCCGGTCTTAAATGTGATTTAGAACCAATGATGACATCCAAAGAAGCCATCATAGGACATGAATATGACTGATGTATCAGAAGTAAAACAAGGAAGAGCCAAAAGGCTCAGTGATTCCTTGACTGATCCTGATGTGATCAAGCTAAGCATTGTCAACTTCACATGCTCACAAGACTTGCTATAGGGATCTTGTGATACTCATTATTGGGAACTCATATACCAAGTATAAACTACATCCATGCAGATGAGGGCTTGTTAACAACAGACTGAAGTTAGCCAAATATCCACTTTTCACAGTATTCCCCAGTTTACCCCAAACTGGCCCTAGTCTACATGAACAAGGCGATCGCCCCCGATGTCTCGCCTGGTTGCGCGATCAGTGTTTACTTCTATTAGTCACCATGCAAACATTACAGGCATTCCATGTGTCGCCTAAAGATTTCGGTATTAGCATTTAACAGAAACAGCCTACTATTCCAGTGACCATTTTCAAATTCGAAAGGACTGATTATTAACAATGTCTACTAAAGGAGTAAAAGTTTTGTGGCATGTGCCTGAATTGCCTAAATTATGCAAATTAGACACGTTAAATGACCTCCAGTGACCCTAAGTCCATGATAAAAAAAATGGAGGGTATACCATACCCCACCAGGTTTATGAAAAACCAAGCAACTTACTAGTAGACACATTTCAACCAAGTTGTGTGAAAATCCAACAAACGTTTTGAATTTTGCATAATTATGCAAATTAGACAACTTAATTACCATTTTACGCTGAAAAATCTAATCAGGATTCAGCTACCTTATATCCCACATGTATGTGGCAAACCAAGTCACCATTGACATAGGGTTCACCTGTAATTTGCTAACGAGGGCCTCTTTTAAACATATAAAATACATAAAATAGACTAATTAACCCCTATTTAGTGCCTGGTGCCCAAAATCTAATTTTTTTTATTTTTATTGTATTGGTTCATCCAAACCCGATGCTACCTGGAAAAATTTCCTTGGCATTATTTCACTTACCGTTCGAAAGATATCCTGCTAACGAGAAAGTGTGACATCAACACACACACACCCACATACTTGTCTTATGGTGGAGGAGAAAACGACTTGGCGATTTTTTTTTTTTTTTCGTTTTTGGTCTTGTTGGTTGGTGGGTTTTAGGTGTGTTTTTTTTTAACCACCCAAACGAGGGAAACGTACTTATTTCCATATCCAGTGCGTATCCTCGAAATCCAGTAGATCCGACTCTTTACATGGCCACCGAGGTGATGCTCATACCTGAAAAGCTACCGCAGAAACGAGGTTCTGTAAAATTTAATTAATAACAAAACTTACACACGTGTGTAAGCGTGGAGACTTTCTACCGCATAACCGAGGAAGTTGCTCAAATGATGCTCAACACACATTTCCCCAGAGGGGATGGGGCGAAGCGCCCTCAATGCCCTATTCTAACCGGTATTCCTTGTTTTGTCGGTGTACGCTCGATTGACAGGTGAAAACTTATGTGTTACCGTCGGTGTTCCACCATTACAAACGCACACACACACATACCACAGACACCACGCACACACACACACGCCATAGTGACCACTAAGTCTCCTCCTGGATGTCTTCAGCAAGACAAAAACGATAGTGTTCTTGTACTTTCTCATAGAAGCCACCAAATCTCAACCTATCGAAACCAGCATTCTGGATTTCATGCTAACAAGAGTTCAGACTGACCTTCTCGCCCTCAGATGACCTTTGACCTGACCCCAATATCAGAAACAGGTAACCCATCTGGGGAAATCAACATACCACGTATAGCTTCATCCAACCAGGTGTGATACGTTGTCATGTTAACAAGCTAAATTGGCCAAGTTATCAATTTCCACGTGTTTCAATCTTTCCCACATCTGCCCCAGGTCCACAACCAAAACACTAAGGGTTCCTGTCCTCCCATGAGAAAGCCGTATACCTGAAAAATTTTGTTTCACCTTGATCGGACCATGCATTCTGGACAACTTTTCAGACTTTGAGACCTCGGATTACCAAAACAATAGGGAATCATCACTATTACGGTGACCCATATACCCATATGAGTCATCCACCAGTGGAGTCCAAGTTATCAAATGATAACCAACTAAATTCGCCAATATTTTTCCCCTTACTGACCCCCGATCCACACTCAAAAACATAGGTTTCCTGTATTCCCCGCATAAGAGCTGTATACTGAATTTCGATGACCTTTTGACCGACCCCCCAACAATAGGATTCATGTACATATCATGGGGAACCATATAGCAAGTATGAACTTCATCCCCCCAGGTGGGGTCGAGTTTATTGTGTTAACAAGGTGGGCATCACATACACGACCCACTGTCATGACTGCATAGATTACTCTGCTTCGTCAGGAATGAAAAATAATTTCCTGGCTGTGTTTGCAGGATCCTGCAATCATAGTACCCTCTGTTTGACGCCACTTACCAAACTCACACAACACCTTCCTTGTGGCCCAAGTGAAAATTGATCAGTGCGGGAACCATTTCCAACCTTCACTGTTACCAAAAAAAAAAACTCATACCACTATCATACAATGCTCATATTAATCATGCATGAAGCAAGCAGCAATCAATGTTTTGAGGTCTTTGGTTACGGTTATTTCTTTTCAATTTCTTTAGAATTTGTATCCTATCTTTGAAAGTTGAACAATGTAGCACATAACTGTTAATTTCTGTTAAGTATTGTGACCAACTTTTTCTGACTATTTGAATGTAGAAAATTGTTTAACTATGTTAATATGTAGTTGTTGTCTGCCTCACTTTAATCACAGGATTTCTAATACGTGTCACTGATCTCCATACAATACATTTGGATGTATCCATTTGTTAGCATTTTAGTTTGTTGTTGAATGTTATCTCCATTTCCCTGGCACAAGAGACAACAGGTCTATTTGGACCCAAGCGCCGCAGACAGCACCTAAACAATATGACACAATTATTTATTCTGGATAAACATGATAAAACAAATGTAGCTCCTTAATTGTACTGTTTCACGTTGGTTAAGGCTGGCTGCATGTAATTCCTAAATTTTCTCTTCTTTTTCTTTAGGTACCGATTTGATTTTTTCAACCACCATTGAACCCAACATACATACACTGGACACTCACAGAAAAATGGGGATAAAATGTCAATCTTTGCATATTGCCTTTTTTCACATGTATTCTGTGGTGAACATAGTTGGACTTCCATTTTTATGTTCCCGTTGCTCTATTCAACAACAGCATGCCTAAAAACATATTTTCTTAGTATCACCTTTTTTAAATCAACTAGATAACTGAGTGTACTTTCATTCTACGTCCCAAATTTCTTGAAAAAAATTATTATTCACATGAGTTGTAACCTAGAGGAAGGACTTGCATTTTGGTACTCCTCCCAATAAAGTAAGAGTAGGCACAGCAATTATACAATCAGTTAAAGGGGGGGGGGGGGGATTAAATGGGAGTTAATCGATGAAGAGGACAGAGCTTGATTCCCAATCCTGAAAAGATGGTCAATGAGAGCAATAGAAAAAACCTTGTTTTGCAGTATTGTAGTACAGCATAAATCAACAAAACGTCAACCTTAACTGAACATTTTCCAAAGATTAGAGAAGAATGCCCAATCAATACATTTTTCATCAGTTTGTTAACTAATACTTGTTGGCGAGTGACAATGTTTACAGTGAGTGTTTATCAACATGGACGATTAGCTACCATAAAGCAGCAGGGAGGAGGCCTGTGGAGTGTTGCAGGCATTTACCGACATACAGATCAGGGATTCCCTGGAAAATAAGTGCGGACAGCGTCCCATGCTTCTGATTCCAGTATTTAAAGGACTTTCGCTGTGAAGACAGAGGAATGGAGCTGTGAAACAATAATGTCATCATATTCAAATACTTTTAGGGTTACTTCAAAATAGTGCTTGAAGATAGAAGTTGCTTGGTGATAAGGGGTTGGAATAAAGTACTCACTCCATGAAATGGAATAGAAACCCTCTGAGAAAAAAAAAATAGTGCCGGGTGACAGTCATTGGAGACCTGTAGGGTGTTATACAGTTCATACGGAAATCCTCACTGGAAAGTTAGGGCGAAGGACATTTGTCCACTTTGGTAGTGGGGGACAGTATAACTGATCTGTTATTTCATGCGATGAAAACAGTTAAAACTCCTCTACATGTGAATATCGGCTAAAACTCTTGAACTAAGTAAAATTTTGGTTTAAAAAACAACACGAGACATGGGTCAATACATTTTTGTATAAAGGGTACATAGTTCACTGATAATGGGTAAAGCCAGAATGAAATTAGATCACAGCAACTATACATTCTGAACATACTCTTCATCCAAATGTGTCACAATCTCATGCCAATCATGACAATCTCTGAAAACCACCACATAAGTAAGATAAGAACATGCTGCTGATAGGTCTAACTAATCGTTTTAAAATTCATAAATACCATGTTGGACTTACGGGTGAAAGTTTTGTGGTGAAAGGAATTATAACCGGTTTTATAATCCAGTACTAAACACCGGCTAGAGGCGACACAAGAATGTCTTGGGAGAACGTTAAGTGGCGTTCAACAGAACTTGTAACTGGAAATTTTCAATTGTCGTTCAAGTTAAATATCACACGATTACAAAATGTAGGGCCTATATCGCGTCTGTACGCATTCCCGATTTTATCACCTCTCATTTGAGCAGAGGATCAGGCCCACAGGTAGAACTTTTTAACTCTGAACATTCTCTAGTGTCCTGTTTCACGACATAGTAGGGCCGAATAGTATATGAATTATGGTACCATGCAGTTAAAGCCGCGGTTTCCATGCACGCGGCGAAGTGGGCGGGCGGGCGGACAGGCGTTTTTCGAATCGGTCCAGTAGCGATTTTTTCCGCCCGCCCGCGTGTCCGCGTGGTATTCCGTAATCAATTCCCAGGGATTTCCCTGCAATCTAACCGGCTTGAAGCCCGATAGTGGAGAGTAGAGGACAATTTTTATTTTCAAATAATGTTCCAAACACATTCGTAACTGTTTCAACACTAGGGATGAGATGTATACAGAATCTGTCTCGATTTTAATGGCCAGACACCTATTTGAACACATATTTACATGTTAAAACCATTGATATGTCAAGTATTTGCTAATTAAATCTCCAAAACCTGTCAATTGTGAAGTTTTAATAGTGGGCCGTAATCGTTGACATATAGAACAATGGTTTCAGAAAATGAACACCGGTGTTTAAGTTTAAAACACTAGTATGCGTCCGGTGTTTGATAAAGAATATTAAGTATGATATAAATACACTAATAACAATAATAATAATCGCAACAACAACAAATTAATAATTACGGCTAAAATCGGTTCTTATATAGCGCATATACACACACTAAAAGTGAGAAGAGGTGCGTGACTCGAGAAAACGCCCCCGCCCGCGTGCATGGAACGAGTCTCCCAAAACGCCCGCCCACCCGCCCGCGTGCATGGAAACGCGGCTTAAATGTCAAATCAGAGTCGAAAGACACACTTGGGGTGGATGATTGAGGAAGGTCGGGACGGGTGCGAAACTGAGACTGGTCTGATTACATCCGCGATGATTCAGAGAAATGATACTCAAATGTCAGACTGTTAGACTGTTAGACGTTAGTTAAACTGTAAGAGTAGCATTTCCCTGGATGATCCCAGGCATAAATTTTGAAATATGAAGGAGAGTTTGAATCTCCATCACAACACTTGAAACAGTCCTGCTTGGAAAACATGCACCTAGATGTTCCTACCTCCTCTCTTTGACAGGAAAAGCAAATTCTCACTTACCAGTCAAATAAATTCACTCGGTCGAAAAACGGAGAAATAACCACCAGTTTGGATTCACAGTAGGCCTATATCTGTATATACGCCCTAGCAACACCATCAGTCAACAACATTCACAGTGGCACGGCTATTTGTCTTCGAATACGAGCACACATTGGATGTATTTTCCACGTATTGTAATATGTCGATGTTCCTGTAAATTTGTGCTTCCCAGTGTTTTCCCAAATACTTGATTCCCCGTATAGTCCGCACCACACCATGGTGTCTGTACCGAATCCACTGCACTCATTCAATCGACTCAATCAAGGCTATGCTAGTCTACTAGTATTGGACTATTGGCTATGTTCGTAAACAGCTACTGTACATATACTGCGAGTGCTAAAATTAGAACTGTCGCTCGGCCTGGCCATTCGGCCATTTGTACGTTTTCTATAGCGGCTTTGTTTTGTGTGCAATGTTGGCAACACGCCATGCAGCTGTGTTTAACATGCGGAAGTTTTGACATCGTTTGTCGATTGAGCAGTTTTTGGGAGAATTAAATACGATCAAATAAAGGAGGTCCTTTTCTCGTTATTTTCGCGAGAAATAATTGAATATTTATGAACAGAAATAATAAACAGATACTCGGGCTTTTGTTTTGAATTAAACGGTTTGACGTCAGAATAGGAGGCAAAATCCCTCGGCTACGCCTCGGGATTTTCTAACCTCCTATTATGACGTCATCCCGTTTTTAATCTGCACAAAGGCCCTTGTATCTCTTCATTATTCCCTAATATTAACCATAAGGATATTAATCATAAAAGTGAAATATCCAAAAACTGTGAACATTCCAGTAAGAGTGAAATGCTGGATGCATTTTATGTGCATCATGGATGACCTTGGACCTGTCTAAAATGGTGGAAGATGAGCTCATCTCATATTGGTAAATATAACAGCAAATAGGACCTGTCACTGTTCTAGTTTTAAACCTCCCACCCCCCTTCCCAACACTCAAAAGCCCCAAGGAATATTCCAAAAGCAAAGGGAAATCTAAAAATGTGGCTAGTGGAATTTATAACTGCCTGTTATATTCACTTTTACAAGTACATTCATTCTCTGTTGAACCTATTCTTTTCATTTGTTCATCAATTTGTTTGTTAAAAGACATAGTTAGCATTGAGGTTGCCCCCGCCTAACTAACCTTTGACAGAAGATGTCCTGTGAATTCAAGGCAGAATGCTATCATTAAAAGCACACAGGCGTCGATGTGACAGTTTGAAAATAAACCATGACCAGACGCCTTTGATTGTGCCCTCCGTGTGGGAGGGCCAACAGCGCGCCATCAATTAAATTATTACGACAGGAAAGCAAACTATTAACGCCTTCCACCTTGGTTCATTGCTGCCGCCACACTATGATAGCTGGCCAATTAGGGAATGTCTACAGATGTCAATCACAATAACAGCAAAGTACAGAGGACACTTCGATAAAGACGCTGCATGTGAACATCCTCCGTTGGTAACTCTATGTAAGGTGGGCGATGTACAACTTCAGCTGACTTACTTTCTCTCTACTGAATGGCAGTTACAATGGTTACAAATCGAATGCATATACAATATATAACAAGGCGAACAAGTGCACTGTCTAGCCTGGTTGCAGGATCAATGATTTTTATTCAGTCACTATGCCAGTGGTTCCCTAGCTAAGTTCAGGGTTTGCAGTGAATGATGATTTCAAGAGTTTATTTTTGTTTACAATGGATTAACTATTCATTTGAAGTTGTGGTTGGAGAATAGTTTGAGACTTTATATGACTTCCTTTCTGATAATTCTCTTTGGCAAATTGAAACATCAATTACTTGGTATGTCAGTATGTGCAAGTTTTTGGTGCGTTACTTCCCAGTAAAAAGGTTTTTACAGAAATTTCTATCATGTTCGTTTTTTTTATTACTATATGAATGCATATCATCAATATCTAGTAAAATGTTCTGAACAACTGAACTTCTATTTCATGTCCTTCTCATGTAGGCCTAACGTCAGTTACAAGGTTGCATTGCACATACTGAGCTGATAAATGGCGGTCTTGGTTAGGTTCACCTATTTATCAGATAGGTGCAGGTTCCCAGTATACCTGACTACAACAACAAGCTAAAGTTATATCTGGCAGTGTGTAGAACAAAACTTTGCTTGCAGAGTGGGCTAAAAAAAAGTATATGGGAATTGCAAAACTAATTAACAACCATTATTTTCGAAGGGAACTTATTCCATGTTTATGTGATAACTTGACACAATCATATTAACAAACCAATATTACTCAGGGAAGAGAACAGATGTGTATGTTCATTTAGTTAATGCATAACTAGCAAAACTGGTTGATTTGTAATGCATTTTGTATTGTGTCATTCAAAGTCATTCGTTTCAGCCACATTGACTGGTGTAGTCACTAGCAGTCTGGGCTGCTTTTGCTCTAGTCTTGTGTTGAAAACCGTTAATAATAATATGCTATTTCTGATGGCTTATATTTGGCACGCTGCACCCTCAGGCTTTATCACTAGCACGGGCCTACATTATTAGTTATTACCTCCTCTTGCAACAGTATGGAACAGTAACGAAAATATGCATCTCTCCATCAAACGTGAGTCCGCAATGTGATAAGTAGGAAAACAGGACAGTTCGCCCCCACACTAATTGAACTCACGCCAAATCTCTATTAACCATATAACAATTAGGCTATCCTATTATGTTCGCTCCAACACTAGGCTTATTAAACTCTACTCCAAGTCTCTACCAATAAAATCATATTATGTTGAATTATGCAAAGAACACAAATTATTTGACTTCCAGTGACCAATTCTCCAATTTCAGACGTGTGGATTCACCAATGGGATTCATGGGGTCCAAAAAACTCGAAGATTTGCATAAATTGGGCAAATTAGACACAATGTATGACCTCTAGTGACCCGGAACCTTTGTCAATCCACCGAATATCCTGTACCGATGTGTTAAACCACTTCACCTTGGCTCTTAGTGTTTGTTAAGGAGCCAAACAATGAAATATAAACCAGAAAGCCAAAGTGCTTAGTGATTCCTTACACTGTTCTGACAACCTATAGCCAGACCACGGAAAATGGAGATTGCACAGCTCTTATGGGCAACATGCATCTAGAAAAATTTCCCACTTATCCCAACCAACCCAATTGGGTTCCTATACTCTTGATAAGAAAGCTACACACTGAAATTCAAGATTTTCACGACCTATGGTGACCTCAGACCAGACCCCAAAACAATAGGGTTCATTTTTTTTTTTTTTGTTGTACTCAGCATGAGGAACCCCTACATACCAGTATGGGCTTCATCATCCAATTGTAGTCGAGTTATCATGTTTACAAGCCAAATGGGCAAAATATCGACTATTCACAATGTTCAATTTTGCCAAATTCACATCACCTGCACCCCGAACCGAAACCAAAACGTGGGGTCCTGTACTCCCCATAAGAAGCTCCAAACACCAATTTCAACCTATCAGACAACCATTCTGGCTTATCGGTTTTCGAAGGTTCCCAATTTTTATACCTTTGACCTAACCCCCAACAATGGTGCTGTAGCTCTAACCACCCTGATGTACCGAGACTAATGTACAATTATGTGATAAATTTTCAAGATCATGAGGCCAGAATACAGTGTTAAAACAATGCCTATTGTGCCCCTTTGGGACTTTTGATCATGATCTTTATATGGCCCAAGATGTCTTAGCAGTTAATAATTATTCCACATAATGGGCTGCTAAGGGGGCCACCGTGACACTGGGCCTTGGGTCCTCGATCCCTGGGCACCCTGGAGTACAGCTATCAGACCATCATTATGACTGAACATGAGCACTGTGCAAAAAAAATTTGTAGGAGGTACACGATTTTGCAGTATTTCATGATTGGCCCTAGGGCTAAACTGGGCCTTGAGCACAAAATTCCCCAAAAACCCCAATAGCCCTCTATCCAAGGACTGTTACATGAAACTTTGATTGAATTGAATCTTGTGAGAGGAGATGCATTTCAAGTACCATTGTGTGAAATTTCATAAAATGGGCCCACGGTCCAAGTGGGACCTTGGACCAAAAATTCCTGAACACCCCTAAGGTACGGCTGATAGACCATCATCATGACCGAATGTCAGCACTGTGAACTGAAATTAAGTAAGGGGTGAAGCATTTTGCGTAATTCCACATAACGGGCCCCAGGGCCCACGTGGGCCTCTGTGGACTAATCAGGGCAACGGAGGGTACAGCATTAGACCACCTTTATGACTGAACATAATCTTTTCCCAAGTTCACACTTGCCACTTCCTTCCCTTCCACTGGCTGATTTGCACTCCACTGATGCTGCTCATTATATCTCTAGTTTGCCATGTTCCCTTTCTCCAGCACAATATTCTATTTCATCGGCTTTGGTTTTGTTGTTATCTGTTTGCCTGGGAGCTAATGCAGAACCCAGCTGTGGAACCAGGAGGGCATGCATGACTTCCTGTTCAGTTTTGTTTGTGTATTCCATTGTTATTGCGTCAACTTGCATGTAGCTCCCATTATTAATATTATAGGACCCCACGCCCAACTGTCCAGAGGGCGGTGAAGGAAGTTGAAGAAGATGGACTGATTTCTTGTTTTATATCACTTCATTATGAGTTTGTATTTGATAAAATTATCATCAGTAACTCTCATTCTTGTATTTTTTTTAATTACTAATTTTCATGAAACATTAAAAAACCGTTGAATATTCAAATGAGTGACTCATTTCTGATCATGATTGTGTCTGGCAATCTGGGGGGGTACCATCTGCAAAAAAAAACTCTGGACGCTCCGCGGGAACCCATAGTCGTGCTCCGTTTAAATAGTCACGTCCCCACCAATCCCAAAACAAAACGCGCTCTTGGTACCATAGCAAACCATTGGCTATTGGCAATCGCAACAGTAAAAATATTGGTGGTGAAATGGCAAACTGAGTACAATACTACATCCCGCCTCAGAACTGATGGATGAGGTATTAGTGACTCATACCCAAAATTCAATCAGATCAGGTTCACCCAACTACAAACAAATTTCATCAACATCGGGTTTTCAGCATTTTTGCGAGAAATCTGCTAACAAGGAAGTGTTGTGACATGGCACACACACAACCACCACAGTGCACCAAAAAAGGCAAACACACCACACACACACACATGCACACACATACATGCACACCAAAGGATTGCAAAAAGTATCTTTCTGAACTAAGGCAAGACAATATGAAAATTTCCAAACCAAATAGGAACAAATACAGAGAACCCCTTCTTCGGACAATAATTCTGACAGTGGAAGTTATGATTGACTCTTACTAGATAGTTGGTTGTGACAGTTTCGGACATTCATCATGTGCACCTGGGTAAAACTGGAGCCAGCCACTACAGAAATCCAGCACAGCGTTGAACACATGTTTACTGATAATGGTAGGGGCATGCATAATATTATCAACACAAGCAAACACTACCCAAGCAGGCATCGGGGACTCTTCACAAAAGAAAGTCCAAAATAAGTGTCGTCATTGAGAAAGAATTTGACAAATATTAGCATTAGTAAAATATAATGAGATTCCATCCAGATGTGCAACACTCCACCAAACTCATGATAAGAAGAAAGTTTTTTAAAAAATCATATTCCTCTGAATACTGCCTCTCCCATAAACAACCCTTGACTTGTTTTCAGGAGCTGAAGCCAATACGTGAATTTAGGCGACGTTCAGAACAAAGGGAACATGGTAACATTGTTCAGTGTGGGTCTTGTTAGCTCCAATTTACTACCACTACAAATTCAGCAATATTCATTGCAAATTCGGTAAACAATGACCAATGTAGGAAACAAATCGGCAGGGGACTGAATTATCTGGTACCACAGCACAAAATGGCGACATGGTTTCCGTGACACTTGTAATGTGTCTCAAATGTATATAGCATTCTGGTGTTATATGCCATTTATTGAACTTCTATTGCAAATATAAACAGTTTTCATTTGGGTTGATATGCCAGAAGAAATTCCTACTGATGTCTGTGCTACAATCGACATGCGGGCAACTGCCAATGTCAGTGGTGATGTTTGACATGATGTGCAGGATTTGTTTTAATAATAACAGAATAAATCAAGCTGGGGTTCGCACCCAATTGATTTTTCCTGAACCCAAGAGAAAAATGATGCTCCGAATACAGTAATGTAATATCCGTATATGGCACTTCTGATATCTTTGAAGTTTTGTTGTTTTGCAAGTGCCACTGGGGCAGTGATTCGAAGGATACCGTAATTACTTCGCAATAGAATGATGTTAATTGTTAGTATAGAACAAACAGGTATGAACAGCATGTGTTAACACAGGACTATTGCTATTAGTGCAAGCTGCAGCATGGGCCTGATGAAGAAGAAGAGATACCAGGACACAGCCTTCTCCACTAAGTGTGCTAAATGGACATTGGCAGCCCGGAGCTCTGGCTAGTTTCAGAAATTGAGAAAGGAGGGAAGAAAGAGAGAGGTGCAAATATAAAAAGTTTTGTGTTAGGATAGCCACATTAAAGAAAATCATCAAGTAGTTGATAGCAGTATTATAGCAATATTGAGAATGTTCATCATTCTTAACACGAAAAAACAAAAATGCAACAAGAAGACTATTCAGTCATTCAACCTCTAAATATTTTGCAAATTATTTTCCCAATTCAGTCAGTCATATTTCTAGTTAAATTTTTTCAAATATCATTGCAAACGAATGAACACATTCACCAGATTTTATGATCGTGTGCCAGATTACAGCCTTTTGCAGACTAATTTTCAATTGGTCAATTTCTATTCCCTCTTGAGGATTACCACTGGACCAAGAAGAAGCAAACCACCATTATTGCACTGATGTGTTCTTCAAAGGGTTCCACCTCCAAACAAAATAGACCCTGATGTGTCATATCTTGGCCTGATTGGGGGGTCCATTGCTCTTAGACGGATCGATTCTGCATTCATTTGAAAGTATGCATTTGATAGTACAATTATATTTTCACATTTTTTCAAATTATTTCCGGCTATTGTGAAAATGGGATTACTCAGTTGACAGTATGTTGGAAACTATCTGCGAACTGTGAGAATGCCTTAGCTGAAAAAAAAAAATCACAGGTCAAGACAGTACTTTGGAGTGCCACATGATGGGTGGTGTTAGCTTCAAAATGGTGGGTGGTGTATTATCTGGCTAATGCGGGAGGGTGGAGTGGAGTGGGCTGTTAGTGTGTAAGTCATCAGGTAGAGTAATAACAGTGTGCCACATCAAGTGTAGGGCCTTGAGGGCTCTCTAAGCTCCTTATTTCAAGAGAAATATGGCCAAGGCTTGCATACGATCATATTGCAGGAATAATGTAATTTATGGACTGATGTTGACTGATTTTCACTGCTTGGTTTCAATTTCCCGCTCAAAATGTGATAGTCTGGTCAAAAATGGGGCAGTCCCAAGGAATCATTGATTTTGATTCAGCTGACAGTAGGAAAACAATGTGTAGGTCACTGTAGAATCAGTCCGCTGTAAACATATTTGCCGGCAAAACAAGCTACCATGGTGGTCCAACTTTCATTCGCTACCAATAGGGCATAGGGGGACCCTATCACAACAGTTAGAAAATACATAATTAAACTGATTAAAATGTAGTTCATTCCATAAACCTAGGAAAACAAATACCTTTGACAAAATTCATATGGAATTATTACCCTGCTAGTTGAGAGGAAGCCCTTAAATGGACTTCTAAAGGTTTCAGTTGATAACAGTGACAACAAGCATTTTATTCGTCCATGCTCTTATTTGATTTGTCGGAATATAGCGTTCCAGGCTTCGTTTGTGAGCAGTTCTGCTCAATCTATATTATAATCAGCCCAATGGTATGGGATTTTCAAACTGTGTAAGTAGGACGATCCTTCTCTTAGCTTCGCTTTCACTTTTGTTCAGGGTGCTTTATAGATTGAGGGTCTCGTATCACTAAGTACTTCATTCATCTTGTCTGACGCTAGCCTTGTCAGGTGAGAGGATGTGGCTTTTACAATGCCAGCTGTGGTGTTAGGCCTAGATAGGGTAAATTAGTTATAGAGCCACTATTAAGCCAATATTCACACCCATTGAGGAGCCTTCAGTCCCAGTTTGTCTTGCTTCAAATATTTGAAGGAGAGTGCTGATGCCACAGTATCTCACCTCGGCCATACCAGAAATGTGTAAGCAGAAGAATTTTGAGTGATATCACTAACACATGTAAATGATCTTTCCGGAGGACTCGACTTCAAATGTCTGAACAGGTACAAATCAACCTGTTCTGTAGGAGAAGTTAACTGACTATTCTAACTAAATGACTGATGCCAATCATAATTGATGTCTACCACCCCATATAAAACAATTGGTCAATGATATACTGACCAACTTTCATGCACATCCGATCGTACCTGTAGGAGAAGACTTGACTGTTTGAAAATGGACCAAATTAACCCCGAGATGACCTTTGAGACCTCAAATTAAAGGAACACCCCAAATGTACAATAGGTCAGTAATAATATTGACCAACTATCGTGATCATCCTATCCCATATCTGGAATGAAGAATGTTTGTTTTTTTCAACCCTAAAATGAACTTTTGGCAAAAATGAGCCCTAAATGACTTTCACCTCAAATTCCTGAGCACCCCTGTTGGAGGAGAAACATTTTGCAGTTTCTCACAAAATGGCAGGGATTGACCCCTAGATGACCTTTGACCCAACTTCATGTTGACTCAGTGATCATTGTGACCGAGTTTCATTGTGGTCAACCACATACTGTAGGAGAAGTAGCAATTTGAAGTTGGTGTTAGCTAGGGCATGGGTACAGCCACTAGCTAAACAGTGGGGGTCTAAAGCAGTGTGAAATAACTCTTCTGTGTGCTAAAAACAATGTGCAGAAGTGGTGGGTGACAACCCCCAAGTGATATGCCGTTGATCGATGGTTGATCACGGTTATTTTACATGTTATGATTCGCTTTCATACCACTATCACTACAAGAGCATCTACATCCATTATGGGAGCAATATTTCTCTGTCTCCCCGTTATTGTGTTTGAAGCCAGGGTATCAACACATGTACAAACACAGACATTCCTTACCGCAGGGATTCCTCTGCCTGTGTTAAGTATGAAAATTCTCTCGCTCTACTGATTCCATTCATAATCCCGGAAAATACATCTTAAGATGGTGAGTGGAAGCTACAAGATTAAGAAAGGCAATGCGCAGTTTGACATCTGTCAGGTCATATAACGTGAAAAAATATTACTGTAAATAGTTTCAGGATAGTCCTGGACGGCTCATAGTCCCTTCACATAAACCAGAAGCCAAACGGCTTAGTGATTCTTGACACAACTGTCTGGTTGTGTTCAAGTTCTTAATTTCCTAACACCAGTCTCATGCTTGACTGAGATCAATGCATATGTTACTAGGCAATTTTTCATGCCATCCAGGAAGGTTGGACATAGCTGATTACAAGGTCAGTAAGGTCGGTGTGCCAAAAATACCAGAATTTTAATCATCCGTATATGGTGGATCGCTCGAACTGTTGTTCAAAAACAATAAATAGCATTCATGTACTCATCATGGGAAGGCACTCCCACCAAGTTTGAACTTGTATCCCACTAGGATTGTTGGACTTTGCCTGATTACAAGGTGAAGTTGCCCAAAATACCAGAATTTACAAGTTTCCCCTTTATGCCCAAAATTGAACCCCAACCCATACAGCAATAATATCGTTCACGTACTCACGCATGGAGCGCAACACCCACTACGTTTTGAACTTGAACCACCAGGCAGTTGGCATAGCCTGATTACAAGATCAAGTCCAAATACCAGCATAAAAATATCACCAAAGTATTCCACTTTTTTTCCCAAAACTGACCACCTACTCCTTACAACCATAAATAGCGTTCATGGTACTCATCATGGAGCAATCCCCGGCAAATTTTAACTTGATCCCCCACCAGGCATGTTGGACTGTAGCCTGATTACAGGTAGGCTTACATACACCCTACATACGCACGCCACGCGTGGACTGCCATAGATTCCTTTTGACTGCCGTCAAGGAATAACCAGGAAGCCAAAATGCTTAGTAATTTCTTGACTCTTCCTGACGAACCCTAGCCAGACACAGGACAAATGGGAGAGGATCTCTCATGGGAACATCTCTCTGACGAATTCAATTTTTCCCAACCAACCTAGGGTTTCCTATACTCTTGATACGATTCTACACACATCATTTTCAAGGATTTCAGTCCTTGGCCTCTGGTGACCTCAAACAATAGGGTTCAATGTCCTCAATCTGACTCTGACCTGACCCCAAATGAGGTTTCTTACGATCATTTGGTAACACACCCACCCATATGAGCCTTCATCCATTCAGGTTGGGTCGAGTAAGCGTGTTCATAAGCCTTAATTTTCAAATTTCACAAAATGTCCATTTTTCGACTAATTCACCCCTGACCTATACAAAAACAATAGGATTCCTGTACCCCATAGAAAGCTACGTACACAAATTTCAAGCCTATCAGACGAACCAGTTCTGGACTTGTCGTGTTTTCACAAGGTTTTCATACTTTTACCTCTGGTGACCTGAGATGACTCCTGACCTGACTCCTTCCCAAAACAATAGGGGTCATTTACTCATCATGGGAACACACTACCAAGTACTGACCTTCACCCAGTCATCAGGTGTGTTCGAGTTACCAAATCATGTTCACAAGCCAAAATGGGGTGAAATATTGGACTTTTCACAAAGTTTCTATTTTTCACGAAAAATTCACCCCCGACCAATACCAGAAACCAATGGGTTCTGATACTCCCCATAGGAAAGCGACCACACCAAATTTGAAACCTGACAGAACCAACCATTCTGGACTTATCGTGTTCACAAGTTTCCAGACTTGACCTATTGGTGACCTCAGATGACCTTGACCTGACCCCAAAAGGTTCATGTTACTCATCATGGGGAACACAATACCAAGTAGAGCTTCACCATCCGGTGGGGTGAGTTATCGTGTTCACAAGCCGAAAAGCCAAAATATTAATTTTCACAATTTTCTATTTTTCACAAAAATTCACTTTCCGACCTATACCAGAAACAATAGGGTTCATGTACTCCCATAAGAAAGCTACACACCAAATTAGAACCTGATCAGACAACCATTCTGGACTTGATGTGTTCACAAGGTTCAGACTTTGACCTCTGGTGACCTCAGAGACCCTCTGACCTGACCCAAAAACAATTAGGGTCATGTACTCATAAGGGGAACACACATAACCAAGTATGAGCGTCATCAATCCAAGTGGGTCGAGTTATCATGTCACAAGCCAGTTTCATTACACACACAACACACACACACACACACTGTCAACTCTAGATTCCTCTGACTTCGTTTCAAGAATCAAAAAGTGTACTCATTGACGTAAACAGATTCAGATAGCTGGACAAAACAATTCTTTTTTTACTTCTGAAAATGATAATAATCAAGCAGTAGTAAAGTAAAGCTACCCTGGCAACCCAACTGAGTAACAATGGAAGAAAGACCATTGTTGGGTGAAAGACATTTCAATGATGTGTGGCATTGATATATAGGCTGCAAATTGAAACTACGCAGCAGCATGATCAGAGAATCGAGTCTAAGAAAAGAATATTATCAGGGAAACAAAAGATATGTGGTTTGTGACAAAGTGTGGTCTTCTCATGCAAAACAGCAAAGTGACAGTGATGCTACAATAGCATTTTTCAAGATTCTAATTATGTTATAAATCGGTGAACAAATACCTATGAACTTAAAAGTGAATATAATGTGCTCCAAAAAAATCCATTCTCTAATAATTTGTTGTTCTGAAACTAATTGTTAAAAAAATTCTGCAATTCTCCAATTATAATTTCAGTTAAATTAGTATTCAGTACATGAATCACTGTTCACCAGGTGTTTTCGCAGAAGTAATTCTCCTAGAAATGACATTCAAAAGATATTATTTTTCATTACAAATGACAAGTTGCAGATTTAGACTAAATTAATCAGAACAGTGTCAATAAAAACAGCCATTTTGCCCCAACAATATTCATATTCATAGACATTCCAGAGTTTTCTCAGCATTCATGCTTGACAAACTCTGTTTAGATAGTTCATACTTTGTTCTGAAATTTCAAACCATTCAAGTCCTTCCAATCTCTAAATATTTGTTGAAAGGTAAACCACAAGTTGATTCATACAAGTGTGAATTGAGCTCTGATCCACCTATTCAGCATATATAGCAACTTTTGGTCACCATTTGGTCACCATTAATAGCATGGCTGGACCACCAGAGGCCCACTTTGCCACTCCAGCCAGTCGAACAGGGAGTTGGCAGCCTTTGCAGGCATGGGCCAAGTTACTATTTGGCTAATCAGCTGGAATCCAAAGAGGCAGGCATGGTTCTATATGGTATTATATTGGAGAGCTAATTATAATGTGACCATCTAAGCTGAGTGCCACCGTCACGATGGTGCAGATTGTACAAGTACATTTTTGGAAAATTTAACTCGAATCACCGGAGAAGGTCTCTCCCAGCTTCTGAAGGGCATTAATTCCTTTTCAAATTCTCTTCTTTCAAAACTAGTGCATGATTTTGACTACTCTCTGCAGGCTGGATTCCTAACAGCGGCAGGCCAGACTCAGTCTGGCGGGCCATAGGCCACTGACCTCTACTGTAGAAAAATGCACTACAATGCTATAGTGGCTGTATTGTGGTAGGGTAGCTGGCTTGTAAACAACAAGGGTGTTACTTTGTCCACCACCATAGGGAAATTTCTACACAATGGGCACAGGAGTGAACTAATGAATATGTGTGAGAGAGATGGTCGTGTGAGGAATAGATGAACACGCTGTGAGAATGATGTGACAATGGTGAAAAGATGGTGGAAATGGATGACTGCATTACCTTGAACTTTTTGTTCCCTCCCTAAAACAGGAATTAAGAACATGTGTAGATCATTCAGGTCTAAACACCACAGGTTGCAGAAAATGATCAGTGGTTTTTTCACATGACTGATTTCGAGCATCGTGATGACAACATTCATTACAACAAAATGACATTGTAACAATCAATCAATTAACCATGGCTAGCTATCTAGTCCTGTCCTGTTCACAACTAAGTGCATATCCTCACTCAGTTTTTTTTTTTTTTTTTCTTAGTGGGGTCTTCAGTGGGAAGTAGCTAGACAAGACATGGTTGCATACAGCACAAACCAAATATATTAGCAACAGACGAAAAACAAAACATGATGAAATATCCAGCATAGCAAAATGACTTCATCTGACTTCATCTTGCATAACTCCGTCTGGATGACAAGAAAATTTTTTCACAGAGTTATTGAGTCAGGGAGAGGACCATACAGGTAATAACACATTTCCAGCTTTTTTTTTTTTTTTTGGCGGGGGGGGGGGGGGGAGGAGGAGTGGGGTTGTGGGATGATGGAAAATAGCCGGAATTTACTCCAGGCGAATCCATTTGGGAGCTGTGTGCACATTTTGTGAGACAATACCATATTCCTTCTAAGCACCGCCCCTCGTCCGCATTTCACTTTCTTCTATACAACTACAACTGAGGCATGCCCATGGACTAGGGACCACAGTAAAAATGGGACAAACCCCCGCCCTCCCCAATTCAATGTTGTTTTCAGAGGACAGGATCGAATACAACATGATTAGAGAGAGGGTTTCCAAACTATTTGCGCATGCTCTTCAATGTTTATCTCAACTTTTTTTGGCAAGATCGTAGCCCTACACAGTGAACACAAGGAGTAGCTTTAAAAACGATTAACTGTCTGTCGAACTGCACCAAAAAAATGCCTCAAATTTGCACAAAACCCGAAGAAGCTGCCTGAAACTTGTATTCACTGTCAAGAATCATTATTAAAGCTGCTTTCAGTAATTGGTAGTGATGCTGTGTGATGTAGCCAGTGAGCAGGTCATGCATCCCTGCAATCACTGAGGAATATATGCAGAAATCACATGCTTGACTTCAACGTGGGTTTGTTTTGAGCTTCCCTAGCAGACACAGGTGCATTCCTCCAACAATATTTCTTGTGGGCGCCATGACTTGTGACCGCTAGGCTAACGCTGATTATATTTGGTACTCCAAAATAGCGCTCTCTTAAAAAATAGTTTTTTTTTGCAAGCGCCCCGGACGTGATTTAGAAGGAATATGGTGTCTTAATAACACTGCAGATCATATTCAGAATTGTTAGAGGGATTGAAACTAATTACAATGGGTCAAAGCTCATTGTAAGGCTATGGGAGACCTACTCACATAAATGATCGCAGAAATAGACCACCCCTGACCCCCCATTTGCGGCATAGGCCACAGTCTGCCAATGCCCCAATCTCCATATATTATTCACATACATCACAGGTCACCAGACTTTGTCACCTCCCCAACCCCCCATCTGACACATACATCTGACATCCCCTACTCCCCATGTAACCAGAAAGCCAAAGGCTTAGTGAATTCCCTTGACCTTTCTGACAACCTAGAGCCAAACACAAGGACTAATGGGAGATTGTACCAGCGCATTATGGCAACTTAACATCAGACAAATTTCCCATTTTTCCCACCAACCAATAGAGTTCATGTACTCTTGATAAGGGAGCTACAAACTGAATTTCTAGGTTTTCAGACTTCTAGTGACCTCAGAGACCTCTAACCCGGCCCTAAAACAATAGGGTTCATGTGCTCATCATGGGGGACATACATACCAAGTATGAGCTTCATTCATCCAGGTGGGGTCGAGTTATCCTGTTCACAAGCCAAAAATTGACCAAAATATTGACTTTTCTAAATGTTATATTCAGCTCCTCCTTAGACCAAAATCACCCCTGACCTACACCAAAAAACAATAAGGTTCTGTACTCCCCATAGGGAAGCTAAAAACGCAATTTCAACCAGCCATTCAGATCAACCATTCTGGACTTATCATGACTTCTGGTGACCTCTGACCTGACCCCAAAACAAAGTTCATGCACCAGATATGTGCCCAACCCTCACTCATCATCCATGCAGAGAATATATTTTTTGTTATTCAAGGGTTCTTAACAAATATCCACCTAATCAAAGCTGCAACAATTCACTACTACCAGAAAAGTCAAACAAGGAGACAAGGGTGTGCCTGGTAGTGTGATAAGAATGAGAGATAGGCCATACCTACCAAGTTCATGTAAATCAGAACTCATGTAAACTCCAGAAGTGTGTATGAATTGTGCAAATCAGTCACATTAAATGACCTTCAGTGACCTTGACTGTGCTGTTGAATTTATCAGGACTGAGGGTAAACCATATTCACCAATTTCATGAAAATCCAAAAAGCTTTTGAAAATTGCATAAATCATGCAAACTAGACCATTTAATTAGCATATTACTATGCCAGAAATCAGTTTGTGTACAAATCATATACTAAACGACATCAACACAGATCACAATTGATATCTCTCGTACACAAGATTTCAGGGTAATTTACAATTAATATGCAAATTAGCATGGTCTTACGAGCTGAAAATTGAGGCTGCACAAAAACTCTTGGCTATGCACAACTACGCGAAATTCCAGCATGAGGGCATTCACAGTTCAGGAGATATCAGACGTACATACAGACAGAAAAACAGACAGACAGGCAACATCCAGGCCAGGTGTCCAATGTGTCTCTCTTTGCAGTCCAGGCAAGACAAGAAGGTAAGGTAGATATTGAGATTGAGACATGTTAACGTCCTGTACATGTTCAGGAATAGACAAATCAAAATTCTGGTTCATCAATCATCAATCCACATTTTGACTTCCTTCTCCCAGTGAATGAGCAATGATAATTTCATGACTGAACTTGCCTCCATGAACCACGATGACATTTTAACAGAATGACATGTAACGAAGCAGACACCATCTGAGCATGCCTATGCATTTTACATGAGGGGGCAGCTACAATTAAACTACTTACCACATCTCTGTAGATCGTTTGCCCCTTCAAGCGCGTGTACGTCCATATCCTTGAAGAAACGCTCTATGTCTCTCACGGGAGACAGTGGGCGGATAGGTTCTCTACGATGTTCTACAAAAGAAGGAGTAGTATCATTCGCTACTGTTCACACAACACTCATATGGAAACACATGACTAGAAGGCACCTAGCAGCATCCTCTTTCAGATAAATGATCAGGCCGGAGCCTGACCATTTCCTGTGGTAATTGCAAAACTATGCCAAACATGATCAAGCTACAAGAATGTCAAGCAGCCAGCTCCAAATAACTGTTTACAGTCTTCAGGTAATAGCACATGCTCATTATAGTGCCTGAGCAGGTGCTAATAATGCCATTCATGAAAACTTACAAAATTTACCCTTTTTTTTCCAGATTGAACTTTCAGGAGTAAAATAATGATTAACTAGAAACTAATTTATGAATATGAAGTCAATTGAATCCACAACAGTCAGACAAATTGGTAAAAAGTGCACAACAAGTTTATCATGAGAATGGTACATTACTAGCAAGTTTGTAGCACTGCAAAAGAGGCTCAAGTAGCTGCTAATCATAACAGGCCCATGCAGGTGATTGAAAGCTTAGTACAGGATAGATACCAAAAAACCCTCTCCATCAACCCATAGTAACAGGAGACTCCCACCTTAGTGGATGGCTGTGTGGCCTCGATGATGTCCTGTTGCTATCCCCCAGTAGAGACCCGGGCTCCTTGTCCCCATTGCTGAAGCTCTGTCGTGAGGGGGTTGGGGATGGGTTGGTCCGATATCGACACTCCAGGAAATTACGGATGGCACAGAAGCAAGCTGTGGAAAACATGAACAAATGAAAACAGATTGTGTGAATATTGGAAATGGCATGTCTAAAGACAAATGACCATAATTAATGGAAGTATTTGTTACATGCCACACAAGCATTCACAACTCCTATATAACACAGATAATAATATACATATGCATGATTGGGGGCAAAATGGTGCTGAGCCCCTGATTTAGGTAAAGCTTACTGAGTCTGAGACATTGACGAAGGATGCCCCCCTTGGTCATATTCTTCTCATTTTCCAGGTCGTTGAAATTCTGATTGCTGGCAAAGACGAGGACATCAATCAGGTTCATGATGCGGTTGATGAATGAGATGCCCACCTCCAGGGCAGGTTCTGAGTTGGTTCGATGACGTCTGGGTCCTGTGGGAACAGGTCAAAGTGTTGAATTATAGGCTACATAGCATACAGATGACCATGATTGGTGGGTCAAAGGTTGACAATAAAGCTTGAAGCAACCAATGACAAGAGCAGAATGTTCTATAGGGGTTAGACTAGTTGATCAATAAAGTTATCGATGAAGCGCAGTATCCAGTGCCAGGCACTGTTCAAAATGCACACTCTTGAAATGGAAGAATCAACTATAGCATTCCTTGAACATGATGGTCTTCAAAACTCCTTGAACTTTTCTAATGTCAATGATTGAGAAATGGTCACAAATCCATTTCAATATTGTATTGTTCCAGATCCGTGGGGCAATATCCAGAAGCCAAAACCACAGCTCATCAATGGTAGGCATGTTCTGTTAGCAGGTTTCTGTTCTGATAAGAAATAGCAGGTTTTGCCGTTGAATGTATCTGCTGATTAGCTTCAACAAATATACTTGGCTGCCTCAGCATACAAAATTTAAGAACCTAGTACAAAACCTTGAAATCTTTTTGGGCTCGCATTGGCAGTCAGTGTAGGTCCTGTAACAATGGAAGGATGTGTGTTCACTTTGGTGTTTTTGTGATGAGGCATGTGGTACTTATCTGGATATTGTTTGCAGTAGTGAGATAGTGAGAGTTTGCTAGTAAAAGTGCCTGTTTGAGAGATGTGACAGCTTCTCCCCTTGAGTAATTTGCAGGAAAGAGAGATAGATGTTCCTGAGGTGAAAATATCCAGATTTCACTAGAAATCCACATTTCGCTCCATGGAGAGCTGTGGATCAAATGGAACACCAAGATTGTGCACTAGAGTCTCTGAATGTTAGCAATACCTCGCTATGAAACTGAGTTGACACAGACTGAGTCACAACCCTAAAAACCATTGAGACCTGCTGGAATGGTAAGACTTGAACCACTGGAGAGCATTGCTGATGATGTCCAATTTCCCTTCATTCTCTCTAGCAGAATCTGATGGTCCATGGTATCAATAGCTGCACTGAGATTGATTAAGACAAGGATAACAATGCTCCCGCGTCACAGTATAAGCCAGTCTCATTTTGGACTCTCGATAGGGCAGTTTTGGTACTGTGATAAATTTGTAGGCAGACTGGAAGATATTGTGTAGGTTGTGCTCATCCATGTAACAATTCGATCGTGAGGTGACAACTCTTCCTAACACCTCCTACAGGAATGACATGTTACTCACAGATCTGTAACTATGGAGGGGAAACAAAACGTTTCAGGGTCTAATGATGGTTTCTTCAAGATCGGTGTGATCATGGCAGCTTTCAGCGGAATCCAGTAACCCACCAGTACCAGATTGGTCAATAGAGGTCTAAAACTTGGTAACACGATAAGTCCTAGAAAGGATTGATCTGTCAAAGGTTTTAAATTTGGTGGATATAGCTTCTTATGGGAGTACAGGGACCCTACTGTTATTGGTGTAGAGCGGGGGTTCTTTTTTGGGCATGTTTGCAAGGTTTTCAGACTTTAAGACCTCTGACCTGACCTCAAAACAATAGGGTCCATGTACTTATCATGGGAACACACATACTAAGTATAGGATTCATTCATTCAGGTGGGGTCGAGTAATGTGTTCACAAGCTGGGCGTCACATACACACACACACACACACGGTCAGGAATAATAAACAAGAGCACCAAGGTGCTGTAGCTCAAATCACACAAATGTACCAAGAAGATAGGTACATTAGTGCTAAATGTTCAATTTCACACAATGGCCTATTACATCCTTTAACAGACATGTGTAGGGGGTAAACCGGCCCCGTGTATATCCCACTTTTGAGCAATTATTGGGAAGAAAAAGAGTATCTAACCACCCCATAAAGACCCCCATTTTGGTCACCAAGGTTGTTGTATGAATCCATGGAGGTGAATAGGCACATGAATTATGGCAAAGTGACACGATGGGGGGGGACTTTTGAAATGACTTGTAAGCTCCCATCTACCAAGTTTCGTTCAAATCTGACAAGTTTGGAAAATCGCTGAATTTCGCAAAATTGACCTCCGATGACCTTGAAATGACCTCCACATTTTTCAGGATCAACTCTAGTCCCTAACCACCAAGTTTCATTCAAATCTGACAAAGTTTGAAAAATCGCATAAATCCGCAAGATTTGACCTTCGATGACCTTGAAATGACCTCCACATTTTTCGGGATGAACTATAGTCCCTCATCCACCAAGTTTCGTTCAAATCCGACTAACTTGAAAATTTTGCATACATTCTGCAAATTAGCGGCCCCCAGGATTGCAGCGATGCCCCCTTCGAAACCATCCGAGATTTCACTCGGGCGGACATGTGTACCAAGTTTAGACAATCGGATTTAAAGGTAATGAAAGAGTTATTGCGCTAACGCCTAAAGTTTCCGGCGGCGGCGGAGCCTGGGACGGCGACGGCGGCTACACACCCAAAACCATATAACCCCGGACACTTCCAGTGTCGCGGGGATATAATGACCTCTGATCTTGACAAGCCATAAGATGTCAATGAACATTATGACCAAGTTTGTTCAAAATCCATCACAGAATGTCTTTTGCGTTTCATCAAATGTTACTGTTTTAATTCCACGGACACTATAGGATGTTGTATCTAAAATCTGCAAACAAGCTGGAAAGAAGAGCACCTCCAAAGAAACATTATGACACAGTTTCAAGAAAATCTAATGTACTTTGTAGGAGGAGATACATTTTGAAATTTCATACACAATGGCCTATATTGCCCTTGCCTTTGACCTTGACCATCATGAAGTCAAACATGTCTCATGGGTCAATTAACAATGTGCCCAAGTTTGGTCGACTTCCGTCACAGAATGATTGTTTGGGAGCCGAAGGGCAATGTTGACAAACTAGATAGGCTGTAGGGCCCAAGTGGGTCCTTGGACCAAAAATTCCTGAAAAGCCCATAGGTATTACTATTCCATCATTATGATCAAGCATCAGCACAGTAGGAGGAGACACAGTCTGCCGTGGGTGATGGCACTGATGGGCCGGCATCAAGATCCAAAAAATTTCATGAGAACCCTTGAGGTTAAGGCTACTAGACCCTCATTCTGATCCGAACATTCAGCACGAATTGTTGCATAAAAATTTTGTAGAAGCATTTTGCATGATTTAAGATGATGGGCCCTAGGCCCACATGGGCCTTCGCCAGAAGTTCTTAAACACCCCCGATGGACCACTAAACAAGGAGCATTACTATAACTTCAAAGAAAATCAATTGGTGCGTGTGGAAGGAGTGCATATCAAGTACCAATGTGTGAAATTCCATGAAATTTCATAAAATGGGCCCTCGGACCCAATGGGCCCTCGGATCGAAAATTCCTGAACACCCCGAAGGTTACGACGGTTGGACCATCATCATGACCGAATGTCAGTACTGTGCACCATTAACTTGTAAGAGGAGAAGCATTTTCATAATTCCACCTGGTGGGCCCTCGGCCCACACTAGGCCTTGGGTCCTAAATCCCCGAGCACCCTGAAGGTATGTCTATTTATTAGAACCAGCATTATGACAAAAAACATCAGCGGGTGCAAATAGGGTAAAATTGTCCTGAAAACACCCCAATGGACCAAGGACCAGGCATGAAATTTGGAGCAAATCAATGAAGCTTATGGGAAGGAGAGCATTTCAAGCACTATGTGAGGATATCATAAAGTGGCCGGCCCGAGTCGGACCTTGACCAAAAATCCTAAAAAAACACGACAAAGGTATGTTTAGCTCATCATATGACCGAAAACATAGCACTCGCAAACTAAATTTGTATAAGGTAAAGGATTTTGCGGTTTCACATAATGAGGCCCTTTGGCCAAACTGGGCCCTGGCCCAAAATTCCTGTGAACACCCCCAATTGGCCCTCTACCCAAGAACATACATGTAACTTTGAAGAGCATAATTGAAGCGTGTGGGAAGAGATTCATTTCGAGGCAATTGTGTGAAATTCATAAAATAGGCCCTCGGGCCCAAGTGGGTGGGGCCTTGGACAAAATTTCCTGAACACCCAAAGGTACAGCTGTCAGACCATTATAATGACTGAATGACCGAACATCAGCACGTGCAACAAAATTGTAGGAGAAGCAAAGCATTTGCAGTTTCCACTTATTGGCACATGTGCCCCTTTAATGCCATTTTACCGATGACCTTTAAGGTGGTCAAAGATGACTCAGCAGTCAATTAAACATGTGACCAAACCCCGCGTTCACAATGATTAAGCGTGCGTCATCAAACCACAATCCAACTAAATGAGGTCATCTGTGGTTACGGCGGATTTTGTTCACATGTGATTACGAGTGAGTGATCGTGATGACGCGCACGTCATCAGGCAGGGCCCATGGCACTATATATTAACAGGGCGAGCGGATCGAAGGAACGAGGGGTATTTTGATACTTGGTTATTATGTCTGCGCTTCTACTGTTTTTGATGAATGGAGACCAATGTCGCGAAGTAGTAAGCAGTTGCAGTATGTCGCGGGGAACGAATAGTTCTACTTATTCAATGGATCCTAGTGTTTTACCTCTCCCGCGTGTATAGTTGCGTGGCTGACTTTCCTATCATTCAATCAGAACCAAACATTCTGCAATTGCTCAGGTACAGAGATGACCTACTTCTGTGCACAGTGGGAAGTAGTAAAGATGAACGTAAAATCAATAGTGGAAACGTATCAACGCATTACACCCCAACTCCTCAAGTTCACGGAGAAAGAAATTTTTGATACTGAAGTTAGATTCCTCGATATACCGATTTTTGAGGGAGACAATCTCCGTCATACAGCTTCAGATACCAAAAAATCTTTACCAAGACTACGGAAACTTCCCAATGCCTAGATCGAAACTCGGCTCACCCCCAAGCCACTTCAATGGCTTTATAAAGCTGGGGAAGGTCTAGGGTATGCAACCCTACGCACCAACGGATAGACACATTCAAGAAAAAGACAAATTCCACAGAAAATCGATCCGGAACTACCCCGTGTCCAATGCTATTCAAGCTTAAGGATTGCGAAAGGCCGAAGCTGCACAACGGCTTGAAAGACGACACCATTGGTGCTCAAACTGACTTACACACCCTATATTGAAACCAGGGACCTGAAAAGGCCTCACCAGCATTTGACACTTATGAACAGTCCACCAGAACTTTCACAATTGTTCCTAATAGCCCATATTGCCTACAAAAGAGGAACCACATTCTCAGAGATTTACTAGTTAGCCTAAATCCAGATTATGCGGCAGTACCGGGCTACACAGCGAAGGAACAGAGAGTTGAAGACGATACTCTTCTCAATGGTTTGATCGCAGACTATAAAACACGAGGGCAGAAACTATTGAACGAAGTACCGAACCACGCCCAGAGAATTTAGGTAGAAATATGAAATAGGATGTGAAAGGTAACTGAAAATTCTGTAAATTATTAAAAAAGAAAAAACTGCTCTGAAAAACGTAATCAGCATCGAGCCAGCAACCCATCGCATATATGTACTGTAATGAACTACAACAAATGATGTTGTACTAGTACCGGAAATTACCGCCACTGAGTGCTTCTGGTATGGTAACAAACGCCATACGAGGGCACGTTAACCTGTAAACAAGTGATCTGATCACACGTTGAGTTCACATGGCAATTTGATGACGGGTTGATGACGTGAGGTGGATCTTGATGAATTCGACGGCCCGTGATCAAGATCACGGAAACATCTTGAGACGCGTGTTCAATGCACTTTTTGATGACAAGTTGTCCACCTTGCGTTATCTGATGAAGCAGTGTAATCTATGTGAACGGCAGTCCCAAGTCTGGCAAGAGTCATCAAAGCACAAACAGGTAGTGGCCCAAAAAGCAAAAGTTTACCTACTGGATAGGATAGAAAGATAGATAGATAGAATGACATGGGCATCACAACGCATTCAACCAGCATAGCTGGTTTGAGCTAAAAATGACCCTTAAATGACTTGATGGAAAATCCTCATACGCATTGGTCCCTGATAATGCTGACCCAAACTTTCATGAGCATCCAATTAAAAATAAAGAGAGGGAGCATTCTGCAATTTTTACAAAAGTAGCTGAAATTGCCCATAATATGACCTTTATTGACTTTACATTCTGTTCGAAAACCCCCCGATAACCACTCACTTCACATCAAATTGATCTAGTGTCATCTGAAAACAGCAAAGAATGTTAGAAGTAGCAATTTGAATCAAGAATTGCACAGACGACTGATAGATACATAAACACTGCACTGGTATCTCATGCAGAAAACTGGATGGATATCGATCTGATAACCGAGTCCTCTTGTTGGGGTTATGGTTGATCCTGAAAAGCCAAACTAACTCATTCCAAGCAACATTAGGCTGTTAGTCTCAGTATACAAAAGCTCCATAGTAGTAGCCTAATACAGCTGCATGAATATAGTGAACAGCAGTGTTTGGAGTCTGTCCAGCCCAATCCGAGTTAGTGTCCGAGACCAAGACGAGTCCACAAACAATGAACCCGAGTCAGTCCAAGGTCCTTCTGTCACGAGTCGGAGTCCTAGCGACACTGCATTTAGCTGAAAATAAATGGACCTAGTACTGGAATTCAAAATAGCAAGTTATTACAGTTACATGTTGATCCCATGAAAAAACGTATATGTAATATGCACCAATCAGCCCAAGCAAAATTCATAATGAATTTCCACAAATGCTATCTAAGAGCTGAATGCTCATAAAGAAAGTTCATAAAATGGAGATATAAGTGCAATGGAAACAATGCCAAAAACCAACAAAATAATTGACCTAATGACTCCATATAGACTCTCGCCTGCCTTGTTTAAAACTACCATTTGGAGCATAGTCATTTCCAAACAGCATGAGGAAAGCATATCGTAAAGTATTGTTTCATTGCCATATATCAGGAAAATCAACAATTCCACCATATGGCAACGTGACCTGGAGTGTGCAGCATGTTCTCCTGTTCTCCTGTCTGCTTTGCTGGTGATGTTCAAAACAGGCACAGATTAAGTCCTACCTATTGGCTAACCCAAATGTGGTATGAGCAAATTCGGACATTGGACAAAGAAGACAGCACAATGTTCATCAGGTTTTGATTATCAATGGTAGAATTCCTGCATATCTTCCTCATAAGTTCAGGATTTTGCCAGGATTTTTTAGCGGTCCTATAATCAGAGTTCTGAGGCCCAAGACCGAGGTCCTTCAAAATTGGTCTCGAGACCGAGACAGAACTCGAGTCCTCCAACACTGGTGAACAGCCACATGCATATATATGTAGGCACAATGCCTAGCTTGCCGATGCATAACAGCACAGCAAAACTATACGCAAACCACACTCAAACTGGTAGGCAGTTCTGTAAGAGCGGGTGTAGGGCGGTGTAGTCTTCACCAGATAGGAAATCCCGATAGCGTGCATTTCGGCAACATCATATAGTGCACTTAGGTGTATGTGGTATGCTGTATGTATGTGGGTAATATAACCAGGTGAACATGTTCATAGTTTTGGAGATAGATATCACAAGTTTAGTTTGTTCCCCTCGACTCATTACACCACCAAAACAGGACAATCATGAGGTTTGTGTTTTATCTACATTTGAGTATCAACACATGTATCTTTTACAGGTGTCCCAACTTTTCATTTCCCTATGCTTCGTTTTCACGAGTTTTGTTTGTGGGAAATGCGCGTCAGTCTGCTCTACCAGTTAGGTTTGAATTTTTAACCTCATGGGGTGGGGGGGGGGGCATAAGGGAAATCACCAGTTGAAAATTTAAGAACATGTATTTTATGAACGTGAAGCAAACCAAAAGGTTGGTTTGACTGTCATACTTATATATACTTGTAATTCCCACCCGGACTGTCCAAATGTGTTACCTGCAACAAGAAATCATACCCCTTATAGAATAGATAGCCCCACCATATAATGAGATGAGGGCATGGTTTTCCTTAAGATAGCACAATTGCAAATACTTGATACTTCTGGAATTACTATTATTTATTGCCAACAATAGGACTTGGTGATACCAAACATGTAAGGATCAAATAGTCTGGTGGAACAATGTTGTCCATACCATGACAGTGCTATGATTCCTACTCTGTGCACCTGTTCAGTATCAATTTTAGTTGAGATGTAATTATCTATAATGAGGTTTATTGCAGAATTTCTCTTTGGAGATCACCACTGTGAGTGGTGGATCATGATGACACTTTCAAAGGGATTTGTGCTTTAGGCTTACCAATTTATTTGACTTGTGGTTGCCTTTGAGACCCCGGTTCTTAAAGGTTGTCATGGAGGAGCAATATCTACGTAATTGCAGATCCCCACACAAACTCTTAGTTGACCCCTGTGAGCAAGTGTCCACAGGTCATGATAGGGGATCACACGAGCCAACACATGAACATGCGATATTTACTTAATACCACAAAGGTTATAATTTCTCAGCCAAATAGGAACATGGAATAATATTGCGCAATCGAAAAGTTCTGCTTTCTGCAATTAACGCTAATCCTCACGCCTACCAGAAAATCCATTAACAGATATGTGCTAACGCTAATTAGTGAACTTTGAGCCAAAAATTAAATAAATTAAAAAATTCTTGTATCTTTATTTTCCAATTTTAGGTCATCGGATTTTTCGAACATCATCGTGGTGCTTGCTGTTACTCAAGCCCTGCAGCCGCATGCAAAGTCGTCAGTTTAGCTCACCTTTCTTAAAATTGCAAACCTCTTTGGTATTTTTCAAGTGTTAGGTGCCCTGAAGATTTTATAAACTGTAGGATATAGAAAACTTTTAGGGTCCCCCAAATATTATTAGGTCAATAATACAAACTAATCCAGTCAATTTGGGGCCATTATGGAATATATTATCTATTCAGTTGGCTAGTACACTAAATGACATAACTACACAGCCACTATTCAAAAACCGGGATACCAAACTTCATGCAGATACTGATCGATGACAGCCTTTAAGGGTCTGGACTGTTGAAATGGATTTGACCGTCAATGGAAGATCGTGCAGACAGATAGAATCCGCAGATAAGTATTTTCTGTACACACTTAGAAGATTTGAGACTGGATTTGTGGGATGGACAGGGTCTGTGGAGTTGGAACCAATAATTCTGAGGATACAGCTATTGGAGCCTCATCATGACAAAATCATCACTTGTGTAGGACCAACTTCATCAGGAGGATAAAGCACTCAGCATGATTTAACAAGTCCTGAACACCCTCCTAGGTGCTCTTTATTGTGACCAATTAAATCACAACTCATCAAACAATTGTAGGAGGTCAATTAAAATAGACATGTGTAGGCGGTGTAAACCGCCCACTGTGTTATATCCCCACTTTTTTGAGGCAATCATTGGGAAGAAGAGAAGTACTAACACCCATAAAACCCCCATTTAGGTCAGAACCAAGACAAAAATTCAATACACCAAGTTTGTTAGTAATCAATGGGTGTTTAATAGGCACAGAATTATGCCACATTGACAACATGATGGCTTGAGATGACTTCTAACTTGTGAGGGGAACAAATGTAGCCCCAATCAACAGTTTTATTAAATCGGACAAAGTTGGAAATTCGCAGGAATCGCATGTTTCACCTACGATGACCTTGAAATACCCTCCCATATTTTTCGGGATCAAGTGTAGTCCCTACCCACCCAGTTGTTCAAATTGACGAACTTGAAAATTAGCGAAACAAATGATGCAAATTAGCGGCCCCCGATTTGCAGAAACGATCCCACTTCAAAACTCATCCGAGATTTCAGCTAGGGCGGACCCAAGTGCTACCCAGTTTCAGATCAACGGATATAAAGCGTTGAACGAGTGTATTGCGCAAACGGGAAAATCTTCCAATCATGGAAAATATGCAAATAGCGGACCCCGTCATGAATGGCGACGCCCACTTTCGAACTCTTCAGAGATTTCAGTACCGATCCCCTATTATCCAGAACAGCATGTTGGAGGACCCGAGTCTGGTCTCGCCTCGAGTCTCTGGACCGATTTGGAAAGGACTACGACTCCAATGACTCGACTCGGGGACGCCGCGACTCCAATGCCTCGGACTGGGTGACGCCGACTATCAGCTTGGGACTGGCTCAACACCGTAAGCGACTGCACCAGAAAAATTCACAGAATATTCCAATACTGCTGAAATGGGACATTGACGATGATGATCTTAACATCACAATTTGTTCTTGTTTGAACTGGACGGTTTGGTTGAATTGCCTGTTCAGAGATTAGGACATTCTCATGAGACTACACCGTGTCATCTATCTTGCCAAAGATGATGATGTGGTGATGTTCTGAAATGCAATGAACAATATTCAAAGTGAACTGTTGTTTGGGAAAGTATATGGTTCATAGAGACTGCCAAAAGTGAGAGTGGGAGGTAAGGAGATCAGGTAGAGTTGGTTATAAGGGTGAGGGCGGGGCAATATTCATTGGTGTTTCCGCACAGCTGCCATTGCAATGTGCCATGTACATGGATCTGCTATGACTGACTCAACTTCAAACAAGTATTTGTGAAAGCTACCAATATTCACAATGAGAGGTTATTGCCAAAGTTACAAATATATTTTATTTTGTTTTGGACCTGATTCTCTATATTTTTGCTTGGGAATGCCAAGTTTGTAATGGGGAATCTGGAAATGACTTAAACACTTTGCTGACAGGAATAGTGGTAGTTAGGTAGGTCAGTAAATCAATTGTATACTGACATGACAGATTGATAGTGTCTCCAATGTAAACAGTTACTCATAACCGATCAATAGTCAAACATCACTATCCCATATGTTAAGGGTTGTTTCCAGCCACAGCTACAGTTTCCGTCCTGTACTATTCATCTATTTTGCACCCCACTTGGGAAAGAAGCATGAGGAGGTTCATATTAGCGAATTTACACAATATACCCCCTAATGAGCTATTATCCAAAACTTTCAGAATCTTTTGAACAGCTTTTTTTTTTTTAAAGCTTCTTTGAATAGTCTGCCCTTCTAAGCATAGCTCACAATGATGATATTGTGTCAATTCTACTGTACTCTTCATTTACCCCAATGGAGAGGAGAACTGATTCTTTACATGTCTTGAAAAGTCGCTGGGACAGCAGGGGGGCGGATACCCTCAAGGAATAGATGAGGTTGTCCACTGATTGTGACACAATCTGGGTAAATTCTGGACAAAGATGTTGTGTTGTTCTCACCGCATTCCCAAAGTTCTATCACCGTCCTAGAGCTTTGGCTGGGGGAAGAGAGTAAGAAAACATGATGGAATGACCCCCAGAAAATGTGAGGGAGGTGATCCTAGTGTTGAATATTCGCTCTCAAAGAAGAATGCCAATGCAGAGGATGATTGAAGAAGAAATGGGCAAATCTATGAAGAAGTCTAGGAGCATCACAGTGGAAAACACAATGTCTTGACTGCATAGATTCTAAAAAGCAAAATGATAAAGAAAGGTAGGCAGAACTTACACACTTGTATTTCCCAGCTTTATGCCCATGTATAGTAAAAGTAAAAGTACAGAATCATGCTTTTTTTTTTCTCAAACTAACACGGTGATGAAAGGAGAATATATCAGAAACATAACCCCTTCGTTAAGGGGGCATACTCACGAGTGGCAACTTACCTTCTGGACTTATACAAATTGCATTTTTCGGCCAAACGGCCACTTCAACACACCCTATACCACCAACAAAACTGTGAGCGCAGAGCCGGTATGGAACGCAGCCGTAACTAGTTGGGCGCAAAGTACCGGTCCTTACTATCATTCAAATAAAACACCCGAGCGGGGTCACCGGAGTAGTGGGAGGACGGGCGTGTGTCCAGAAGGTAAGTTACCCATTGCAGTAGCCCCCTTACGAAAGGGGGGTCAATTATTCAGGGCACTACATTCTGGGATTACTACAAATTGCAGCCTTCCACTGCAGAGGTGGGAAGCCCGGGGAGCAAAGAATCAAACTAGAATAAAAAAACTCACCAAACAAGGATGTTGGTTACTGGACTCCATTCAGCCAGTCCCAAGACAACCGGGCGATCTGGCACCATCCCGTCACAAGGCAGGCTGGACCCGCCACAGCCCTACAAAACGCGCCCGCGGGCGAGATTTTGGGCGGGGAGGGAGAGGAGGCGCCAAGCCGACGCCGACCTAATGGGCAGCGGCCCCTGCGCGATAGAAGACAAACACCTGAGCGGAACCCGACTCGGGACCCCGAGGGGAGATAAGCGGTGGCCAGAGGATTCACTCTGCAGTGGTGTCCCGAAGGTAATGAATGAAATAAAGGCATCTGAGATTTCAATCTCGCAGGCCGGAGAGGAATATCCTACAAAGGAACACCCGGGCGTGGCACCTCCCGTCATGGGAAAAACGGGCTCCCCGCAGCACCACGGACCATGTCCCAGGTCACTGACCAAAGACTTGCGAAAAGCATCCGCCATGATGGTTTATGTACGGAACCGGAGTCGCCAGATCGAGACTGAGGGCGAGCAAAGGCCAAGATATGGATCTGGAGGGGACGCATGACAGCCGGCAATAGGTCCACCAGGCTCGCCATAAAGTCGAGGAGGCGAATGGGAGGTCTGCATCAACGTGCCGACCACCCGGATTGCAGGGCCTCCACCCTCTCCGGGCCGGGTGGCGATCTGGTCGCAGTAATTAACCTGCACACCAGATAAACGATCTGCTGGGACAGACGCAGGTCCGACTTGGCAAACGTTGAGGAGCCCACCCCAAGGCCCAGCTCCAAGTCCAGGGACGCTGTGGGTGACGTCATCGGAACCTCTGCCGCTGAGTCCCCCACGAAAGCCAGCGTCCACTAAGTGAAGGTCTGGACCCCCTGACGACGCATTGGCCAACCATGGGCCCTCATAATCCGTGTAAACACACGAGGGGCTGTCGACAACCCAAACGGGAGAGATGGTAAACCGGTAGGATTATGGAAGAGGCATCCATCAGGTCCACGAAGGAGTCGCCCCAAAGGCCCCCTCCGCAAGTGCTCGAAGATCACTGCAAGTATGTCATGTGACTGAAGTGGGGAGGGGGAATAAAAAGGTTTTTGAGAGGACGCAGGTTCAAAGTGGATCGCAACGAAGGCGCCCTCTTGGCTGTCAGGAAGGAATGTCTCCACGAACAGTGGGACGTCCTGAGGGAGGAGGAGGGGTGGAAAGACCTCTGGACAGCGTCTGACCTCCCCTCAAAAGCCAAGACTGGCGAGCCGGTCCGTGGGGGGGGGGGGGATTGACGAAAGCTCCTAATAGATACCACTCTGGGGAGAGAGTGGCCAGAAATCCACCTGTACGAGGTGACAGTGGGCCAAGCCCCCGCAAAGTTCCGGAGGACCGCCCCCGCCCTTACAGGTAGGGTCCGTGGGGGGTTCCGGGTAGTCACTTACCCCCGGGCAGGCGGGGGTACCGCCCCCTCTGCCACGGCAGGCAAATGACGGCCCCACAACTGGGATTACGGGCCCAGCTTGGCTGGTGCCCTTAGCCTAGCAGGACAGAGGGGGGCACCCCTGCTTTCCAGGAGGGCCGAGGCGCCTGAACGCTCCCCCGAGCCCACGGCTATGCAAGGAGACCTGACCTCTATGGAGGACCCGCCCGCGTCTCGTACGGTCTCCACCCGGGAGGCGGTCGTGTTCCAGACCCGGGGAAACACCCCCGAGAAGGTCAGGGCCCAGGATGGGGGCGCTCTGGAGTTCCCCCGCAGCAAGCGGAAGAGATTCAAGCCCGGCAGGACACCTCTGCGCCGCGACATATGAGCAAACTTCAATCCGAGGCCTGGATGAAATCTTCATTTAATGGGACCGTGCCTATGTTAACGTCATAACGTGTGTGTATTGTCTGTGCTTTGTCCTGTTTATAGATATTATCTTGTATGTTCTTTTCGGTTGAGCCCTGTGTTCGCCATGAGCGTTTCGGCGGATTGTGCGAATTAGAAGGTATTTCATTATTTATGAGTATAAAATAGGACTAACAGACCCACAACGGAATATGGTGGCACCCCAAGGGCATCCGTAGGTGCTGGAAGAATAAAAGGCCGAGGGACCCTATGAATTGCACAAAAAAAAATGAGGTGGGGTGGGGGGGGGGCACAGCCTATGTACCAAGCAAGCCTCGGACACCTGGCGGCCTATACTTCACCGATGTGGGGACAGGAACAACACACAAAGTCACGGACAGAAAAACCCCCATGCACGTGTTGTAAAAAGTCCCCTAGTGCAAATCAACCAATAGGCGAAATCCCGCTTAGAACTAGTCGGGGAAAATACCTCCTCTGCCACGGGGGCAGACAGAGCCCAAAGAGGGCTCAAACAAACCGTAACAAGATAGCGGGAAGGAAAACACACCCAACCCAGCTTTGGGGGGAGGAAGGGATAATAACCCCAGCCCCCACGGAGGAGGGTGGGCCACATTAAAGCCAAAAATAAGGACCAGGGAAGGGGCACACAACAGACGACCGCAACCCGCAACTGCCCGCTATGAAGTTAAACACGGAAGGGCAGGACTGCGTGAAATCAAAAACGGAAATTACACCGCAACAAAAAAACCCCAAAAGGAATTGTATCACATGACTGTGGTAGGGTGGATGGCAGGATAGTGGCATGAGGAAGCATGAAATAGATAACGAAGGGCTAAAGTAGCCGTGGGTGTTGCCTTTGCAATGACACCAAAAAGAAATGATAGTACAGACCCGGTACCGCGCCCCAGCTAGTTACCGCTGCGTTCGGTTGACCGCTCTGCGGCCGTTTTGGCCGAGAAAAATGCAATTTGTAGTAAGGCCGGAAAGGTTAGTGCCGTGGAGTAAGTCACACTTTTCTCTTCCAAATTTTTGTAACACGGCAAGCCAACTTAATTCGAGTTGCGTAGGCAGCTGTGAGAAGTCATATCAAGCTTGATCTGAAAAAAAAAAGTGGCAGGATCTGGAGTTCAACTGATTGTCCTTTTGAGGGGATGCTCTAAACAATGTGAGCCCCCATTAATATCATGCATAGGGGATGTCTAATATTAATATGCGATATATAAAAATTGCATATTATTCAATTATTATGCCCAGCCCAGCCCAGCTCGACTACTGTGTCCAAATACAGTCAAGACTGGTTCTGGATGGTCTAAGAAACCTGAAGTCCCAGCTGATGGGCCTCCAATTCCTGACAAATACCCTTTCAGTCATGTCCTCAGGAACACATCATCACCAAAAAGATGCCAAAATTTGCACAATACTGTAAATACAGTAGAATCATCCTTACCTCCTCCAAACGGATGTCGTCTCCATTGGCAAACGCAGATCACATATACGCTGGTGCATGGGGGACCAGCTGAACTTGGATACGGTGAGGGGCCTGATGGGCGCATGGCCTGAACGAATGGCCCTGGGATCCGATGGGAAACTGTCATGATTGTAGTAGGCACCTAAGTATGGGCAGGCTGCATGGAAGATAATATAGTATGTCAGTCACAATAGCAGGGATTGAATGGATTTTTTTTTTTTCCTATCAAAATAATTTAACGGTAGTAGACCTCCTGATAAACTGTATGCAATTGTGGAAGCTATGTGTTTGACAGATTTCCCATCAGGTCATGTGACTAACAGTAACCCGAAATATAAACGGACAGTTAGTTGGTTTCTAGTAAATGAGATTACACATCATAGGTCAATAGTGTGATTTCAGCCACTATAGTTATGTACTTGCCCTCACCATGATGTTGCATTATCATTTACCATATGTCTTGTAAGCAATAGGTTGGATAATCAGTATTGGTTTACAATGAGTTCTCCCATCTAACTGCAGCTGTCTATATTTTCACCAGTAAATAAAAAATGGTTGGTTATGCACTGATTATCCATCACACGAGTGTGAATGAATAATTCATCATTTAAATCCGTATTGTTCAACCAAAAACAATGTGTTTCGTGTTTATTTATGGAAAAAATAAAATACTGAGTTTACAATTTCACGTATGTCCTGAAAACTAAGTAGAATTACAAGGTAGCCTACAATACGTCATGCAGTTGTTAAACCCTCTAAACCATTCAGGGTGTAAAACAAATTATGGCATGTGAGGCTGTGCGAGGCAAAACGGAAAAGTTAAAAGTTTTAGTCCCCAACCTCCTGTCCAATAATCAAACAGGAAACAAGCATAACAACATTGCATGCAACCAAATATATTGTCCAAACCAAAAATTGTTTAATACAATAACATTTCTTATACTTTTTATATGCCAACAATAATAATTTTTGTCAGCAAACACTCCTAGTCCCATTACTTGTTTGGTAAGAATAGTACCAAACAGTTGGGCGGTGATTGTGTAATATTTTTATCTCTCAACATTCCCATGAACTCATTGTTGATAATAATTCAACAGCATTATTGAAACTATTATTTATCAAGGATGACATGAGCTTCTCTGCCATTTCAAAGATTTACAGGTCTGCTTTAGTGTTTACACATTTACCATATCAAATAACAAAGGGTAAGCCCCACTGATTAGCTGCAGTGGCAGGGCATGGTATGTAAAACTGTGACGGTAACCCTGTATGACTACTGAAGAGAAAAAAAGCCAAAGTGGATCACTAAGTCAAGAACAAAGCAATGTACCATGTTGGAAGCACTAACTAAATGGTTGTTGTGTACTAGGGTGGAATTTTAAAACAGCTTAACTTAATTGTACTCTTGGAACCAAAATTAGTACAATATGAAAGGGGATAAAAAGTATTGTTGACCAAGTAGGCAAAAATCGCTTTATCGAATATTTAACTCTCAATTTGACCATCGGCCAAACACCAGCTGTGATTTACTGTGACTGGGAACCGAGAATTGGCTCATCACATTGTAAACCAGCATGTTCCCACTAAACTGTTACAAGATAGGAGTAGTATTAGTTTGACACCCACTGCGGTCAATCTGTGATTCCTAGATAGCTTAATAACAGAGTAAGTTCCTTGCTATGATATTAGATTACTTTTCACATTTAATTAAATGTCAGAAATATTCTGAGCGACTGTTTATAAAATAATAATAATAATTATCTCATTATTACCTATAGCGATTTTCCACGTCGAAGACATGATCAAAGCGTTTTTTACAGATATTAACCCTGATCATTTAGTGATGTCACACCCGGAAATATAGCACGCACCTCGGTTTGTTCTCTCTCGATGCACCATTCCAGTCCGTCACTTCATCGTGTCCCACGGGGGGCTTCCCAATCGATTGTTTTTTTATTTTTTTTATTTTTTTTATTATATTTTTGTTTTTTTTTTTGGGCGGCAACATACGGCACTCGATACTCTTTCACAAGTCACATCCAAGGTACCACGTAACACGTGGGTGGCGTGGGAAATTCAGGAGACATGCCTGTCAACAGCACTGCGGAAAAAAAAAGTCTCGGGCTTCAATGGGCTCGAACTCCAATCAAGGTTTTGCAGTCTGGGCCTTAACGACTGAGCTAATCCGCCTCCCATATGCAAGTACCAACCTTATGGTGCTTATTCTCAGGCTAAGAAGACTCCTTGTCTCTAAGATGGAACCATCATTTTACCTACCTTCTCATTTCATCAGCAATATTATTGGCCTTCTCAGGGGTCGTGCTCCCTTTCCCTCAACGATCTTGACCCATAATCCATCAAAATTCGAGCAACGTCAGGACTCTCTCAAACTCTAGCTAGAAAACATTCTGAACCCTCATCACGCTTGGTACACTCGCCCTTCCTCTGGTCCTAGTCCGAAACGTGTAATAGCAGTCACCCCCAGTCATGGCAGCCCAGGGGCCAGGGGACCTTATTCGTCGGTTTGTGAGGGATTCTTTGACGGGAGGGCTGGCTGTGAGGTGGGTCATCCCCCTGCTGCTTGCTGGTAGAGTTATAGGCTTGAAGCATATCTTTATTATGATTCTCAAATGAGACTAGTAATATGGAAGAAGAAATTACATTCCTGAAATCAAGTGTGCTAGGACGAGGTTGTCAGGGGGCCAGATTAAGTGACTACTGCATGGCACAGCAGGTAGGCTAAAGACCAACATTAACAATCACAGTATATACTCAAGTTACAGTGCAGTTATATTTTCTCCATTAAGTAAACTCTATAATACAAGGATATCATGTGATATTCTACAGCACACAGCCACATGTAGCGCAGAGCCATCACAATGAAATCTGATGAACTGAAAGTGGTTCCGAAGTATTGCAACCTCTCTTCTTGAGTTGCTTAAGCAGCACTATAATTTTTTTTCAAAAAAAAGCACAATCTAGTGGTCTTTCTATAACACCTGTTGTGAAAACCGAACTGAAGCTTATCCTAATAAATATTCTGGAAATAAATAGCTGAATATCTCGCGATAAACCCCAATTCAGTGTCACACAATGAAGAACATATTTTGCATCTAAATTCCATCTATTCATAAAAGAACTCAAAACAAATCACTCAAATAGGCTTGGTACAGATATGCACTGACTATTCAGAAATTATTCATAATGCTTTATTGTAGTAGCATGTCTGAGACTTACTACATAGGTTACTAATGAATCCCCCTAACATAATTCTAATGTTGACAATTAATCAACACAAACCAGTAACTACTGCTGAAATTCAGGAACATATTACCAGCTTGGCCTCAATTTTGACACCTACATGGGACTAACGGATAATTTGAGACTTGTTCTTGCATTATCAAGTCTCGACTACAACAATCATATCAACTGTTTGAAGCAAAGGTGGCCTATTTCAATCTGCTGTTGCCAATGATTTTACAAATTCAGAGCCTGGCAGCTTGAAATCTTCATAAACTCCTTTCAATGAGAACGAGGAAGGCGAACAGAAATATGTAATCCTGGATATGCTACTGACTATAAGCCTGGGAATCCTGGCAACCAGATTGCATAATCTTAATGTACCTTTGAGGGATGATGGAGAGGTGTCACCCCAGACACGCCATCCTCCCCACTCATACTTCATGGCGTGGTGAGCCAGCATCTTGAGGAAAGAGAGACCATCTCAGTAACTCTCTTCTCCTCATCAGTCTCTGGGTATATGTAGGCCAGGCCCAGCATCCAGTCCTGCCACACAGAACACTGCAGCAAGATCCTGGTTAACAGGAAGATAATATAGAAGGAAAAAGACAATGTAAGGGGGGTGATAGGGTGAAGCGGAGACCAGCAGATAATTCATGCCACACAGAACACTGCAGTAAGATCCTGGTTTGAACGGAAGACAATACAGAAACAGAGAGCCAAGAGGTTAGTGATTCCTGACTCATTTCTAATAACCTATGATCAGATACAAACAAATGGGATAAGGGATGATAAACACCAATCTCCAGCTCGATATGAACAGTCTTAGACGTTGACCTCTGCTTGAATCAGGGAACTCTGACCTGGCCCCAAAACAATAGGGATGATGTCCTCATCATGGGGACCCACATACAAGGGGGAGCTTGAGCCGTCTGGGTAGATCCAGTATTGTGTCTACAAGCTGAAATTCGCCAAATATAATTTTTCAATTTCCACGAAAAATGACTTTCGCTCTCCACAAAATAACAATAGTCTTGCACTCCCCATTAGAAAGCCAGTAAACCAAATTTTGGCACTTGATCTCTGCTGACCTCAGATGGCATTGGACGAGCCCAGAACAAAAGGGATCATGAAATCATCATAGGAAACCCACACACCAAGGTTAGCGATGTCCAGCAAGATGGGGTTCAAGTTAGCGTGTCACAAGCTAAAATTGGCCAAAATATCAGTTTTTCACAATGTCCCTAATTCTCACCAAAATTGACGCTCTGCTCTACATGCCGAAAAATGTGTTCTTGTACTCCTCATAAGGAAGCAGTATGCCAAATTTCAGGTTGATCGAACCAAGCATTCTGGACTTATTGTGTTCCACAAGGTTTTCAGACTTTTGCCCTGTTATCCAGATATCTTTGACCTAACCCAAAACAATAGGGACTATGCACTCACCAAGGGGGACTCGCATACAAAGTATGAGCTCAATTCATCCAGGTTGGCTAAGTTATTGTGGCAAGCTAAAATTGGCAGTAAATATCAGTTTCTCACAAATTCACTAAAAACAATGGGGTTCTTGTACTCCTCATAAGGAAGCAGTATGCCAAATTGCAGCTTGGTCGGACCAAGCATTTCTGAAACTTATTGTGTCCACAAGGTTCTTGAACTTTGACCTCTAATGACCTCATGGAACCCAACATTACCGAGTATGAATTCAGTTATCCAGGTTGAGTCGGGTTAGGCTCTTCACAAGCTAGTATTGCACAAAATATCATTTTTTCAAAATTTTCCATCTTTTCCCCAAAATGACACCGGCTCTACATAAAAAACAAATGGGTTTGTCTGGTAGCCCCATCAGAAGCTCCCACCAAGTTCAGCTTGATCAGAACAACATCTGAGCTACAACCCAATTTCACCTGTAGGACCCGATTTTGGACTTTTGGATTCTGGATCGTGTTTACAAGCATTCAGATTTCACCCCTGTTGACCTCAGATAACCTTTGGGGACCGGACCCCCAACACCAATAGGGTCCATGTAATCACCATGGGAGCGACTCACAACCAAATGTGAGCTTCATCTGTCAGGTTAAGTGGAGTATCAAGCCAAAAGGCCAAAATATCAACTTTCCACAAATTTTCAATTCTTTCCAAATTCACCCGACCTAAACCAAGTACAATAGGGTTTCTGTACTCTCCACAAAAAAGTTATACACCAAATTTCAACCTGATCAGACCTCGATTTTGGACTTTTGGATTCTGGATCGTGTTTACAAGCATTTTCAGGCTCCAACCTCTGTTGACCTCAGATGACCTTTGACCTGACCCAAAAAACAATAAGCCAGGTTCGTAGTTCTAAGTGCGCATGCTCACCACAGACCAGTTTGGGGGAATAGACGGATCGGTAGGATTCCACCATTAGCAAGACCGTATGGCTTATTTTAAACTGTCACCAATATTGAAAACGCACACACAATTCATTTCCATGCTTTTCGGATGTTATTGTTGATAAGTATGCGGGGAATCTAAAGTTTTGTGTGGCAGGACTCATAATTTTCAGCAGGGGAGTTTGAAAGATCATTCGGCACACTGTTTGTTCAACGTTGAACTATGGTCATTCCCCTATGAATTGGACACAATAATTATCATTTCATTAACTGTAACCCGAACTGGACTCATAGGGGTCATGACTCATCACAGGAACACACATACCAAGTATGAGCTCATCCATGCAGGTGGATCAAGTTTATCTCGTTTTGGTTTTTTTTAACCAAGCCAAATTAAATTGGTTAAAATATTGAACTGTTCACAAATTTCCTATTCAATCAAAATTCACCCCCTGCCTGAACTAAAAACAACAGGGTTCCTATACACCCATAAGGAAGCTATTACACCAAATTTCAATTTGATCTGACCAAATCTTCTGGAACTCTATTTTACAAAGTTTTCAGAACTTTGACCTCTGGTGACCTTCAGATGACGTTTGACCTGACCCCAAAAAAAAAACAAACAACAGGATGCATGTACGATCAGGGGAAACCAACAAGTATGAGCTCCATCCATCCAGTGGGGTCAAGTTAACGTGTTGACAAGCTGGACGTCACATACAACACACACCACACTGTCATGACTGCATTAGATTCATCTGACTTAGTCAAGGAATCAAAACCTCAATTGACCTAATGCAAATTCAAACAGTAAGAAGAAAATGTTTGCAAGAACTTCATATCCGATATAATCACCATGACACAATTATTTGGCATTCATTGGTCAACAAAGTGCTATATCAGATTGTTACATGTACAATATACTCAACTGCTCCAAACTTTCTCTGATGAATAAGATTAGATAAACCAAGCCAGTTCTTATAACCTCTAAACCAAGCTGTGATGAAAGCAAACTAATCCGACCACAAATCATCCCCACCAGCAGACAATCTCCCAGCCCCATCTGATAGCTTACCTCGTTGCTCACGGGCTTTGTGAAGAGCAGTATCATGTCGGACAGAAACAGCTTCCTGGCCTCCATGGCTTCAGCACAGGGTGCAGACTGGCGTATCAGCCTCGCTATCACATGAACTCCTGCAGAGAAAAAAATATACCTTCGAACATGAAACAAATTCAAAATTTTGGGGAGACAACCGCATTTTTGGCAGCCCGAAACCAATTGCATATGTGTCTGAGAAGGTAATGCGCCTCTGGACTGGAGCTATAGGTGCATCCCCAAAACAGTCACCAATAACTGAAGAAAGTATTGCAAGATTGCGTTCTATCCCTGTAAGCCTGCCAAATTCTTTCTACTCATAGTATTATTCTTCAGTGAGAGTGACGGAGGGTGGAGGAGGTTGGTGAGTTTGAGTGTGGCTTAAGGTTTATAGGTTCCGTGGGTTGTTATCTATCGTGAATAAGCCGTTTTAGCCAATATTCATTTTCTCCGGGAGTGACCTACAAGGGTTCGAGGTTTCATTCCCTACACTACCTTATCTCATTATTGCTTATACACACAAATTACTTATTGTTTGCGCATTATCATGGACTGGAATAACAAATTGATGAAATGAACCAGAGTTTCCAATTTATAATATGCATATTGTATAGTTATTTTAACATGCTCAAAGCGCTTCACAGATATTATCCTGAATCATTCAGTGATTTGTCACATTCCGTGCTTGTTCACTCTCGATGCACCATTTCAATCCATCAAATATTGTGTCCCCTGGGGGATTTCCCAAGGAGGCAGCCAAATACAGCACTCACTTCTCTTCACAAGTCACATCACAAGGTCAGTTTACACATGGTGGGGTGGGGCAATTCAGGAGACATGCTGGTCCAAAGCACTGCAGGAAGACCCTTGGACCTGCAACCAAAGCTATATCTGTCTCCTGCTTTTAGTCATAAGAAAGCGTCACTCAAAATAATGACTGACAATTGGACCCTTCCATATATCGTCTTAGCTAATGCATTTGCGTTGAGAATTTTCATTTATCAAGGGAGGGGTGACAATATGCAGGACATGCCATGAGTTACCGGGTTCATGATGCGGTAGGTGCGGTCCTGGTCAGGGTGTTTGGAGGTCATGACCACAAGGGTTACCCTTCAGTCAGCATCTGAGGGTTCAAGACATCAGAGAGTAAGTGACAAAGATATTTATGTACTGGACCGACTTGAAGTGTTAAAAGGCCAATGATGGTTGGACTATGATCCAGGTTGTAACACTATCATTTACTGATATTAAATTAAAAAATTTTTTAAAATTAGTGCCTATACACAAAACGGGAGTAGGTTATGAGCTACTGGATGGATGCCAGCACAAACAATCAAATTAAATGGACAGGACTTAAAATATGCTCATAATGAATTCCATACTATTCCTAGGAAGCATAAAAATAACCAATTCCTGATATTTCCTTTGATTTTTGGCAGTCACAGGATTAATAGGGGAAATGACTGTGATGGTTTTATGCTTTGCAAACTTCTCTACGATGAATATACAACTATTGCAGCAAATATTAATTGCTGGTGTCATTCAAGGACTATACAAATGAGTGAGAATGTCACAGTGCATAGTGATTCCTTGCCTCAAGTGGTTGCCATTAATCATTTAAGCCTTTAAGAGCATTCATAATTCCTATGGAAGCAACCCCCATAGCCCCAGGCTTCCTAATACTAGGATTTCGGACCGACCAGTGACTAGTTACCTGGAATCGAAATTAATGAGGATCAACCACTCAATAGGGCCAACCTACATAGGTCCACCAAATGTGAGCCCTCAACATCTTTTAAAGGCTGTTGGTGTAAAAGTGATTGCTGCAATTCAATATATCAGTGTCCATGTTCTTGCGCACAAATGTCGCACATTTGGCCAGAATCCAGCCTTGTGTTGACAATGTTTCCATCTCTCAATGTTTCCATCTCTCAATGTTTCCATCTCTCAGTATGCATGACGTACATACATACATGCACACTTTATTGGATGTCAAACATCACACTACTGACTGTGACAGCCCTTGGGCGAATAATAAAGTATTAGCCCTCTTTGTCCTTTCGTGGAGAGTCACCAGGTTTACAAGGTTTCTATACTTGTTGACCTCAGGTAACATTGAACCACACCCAAAAAAGGTGGGGGTTATCTCCTTCTTGTGGCCAGACTACATGTCTAGTGAAGTCCACATTATTGTTTTTCAGATTTCACCTTTGTTGCATATTACATGACATGCAACCTGGCCCAAAACAATAGGGATGTCTACGCCATATGGCCGACCTACAGCTGAAGGATGCAATGATGTTCACATGTACTGTGTTTACAAGGTTTCAGAACTTGACCTCTTCTGACTTGGGACCTGACCTAAACAAAAGATGCCAACTGTGGCTCTCATGACAAACAGAGGAAAAAACATCCATTAAGGAAAGATCTAGTTTGAATTTACCTCAAACAGACAGTTTACATGGCCATGCTGAGAGTGTTTGACGTTAGCTGAATCCTCTCTCCAATCAGGGAATACAGATTCTGGGCCGTACATCAGGTCCATTTTCCGCCTGTGCATTTGGTGGAAAGAAAGAAAATCATGAGTCAAGGCAGGGTTCTAGTCATTATTGTCCTTACAGTGCTCTCTCCTGACTCCACTTGTTGTAATTGTCCCTACTGTACTGTACCCTGACTTCACTCATTAAATTGCTCTCACTGCTCGCTCTTGACCCTCCTTATCGTTATAATCGTTTCTACTGTGCTCTCTCCTGACTCCATTTTTTATAATTGTCTTAACCTCGCTCCATCTTGACTCACTAATTATAATTGTGCCTACTGTGTTCTCTCCTGGTTCCACTTCATATTTATCCCTACTAAGCTCTCTTTTGACTTTACTTTTATAATTGTCCTACTGGGTCTTCTCTCCTGACTTTAACTTGTTAATAAAATTGTCCCTACTGGCTCTCTCCTGACTCCACTTGTTGTAATTGTCCCTACTGTGCTCTCTCTGACTTCACTTGTTGTTAATATGGGTCCCCTACTGTCTCTCTTCTGACTTCACTTAGTTATACAATTGGCTACTGTGGTCTCTCCTGACTTCACTTGTTATAATTGTTGCCTTACTATGCTCTCTCTCTCTCTGACTGCACTGTTGTATGGTCCCCTACTGTGCACTCTCCTGACTCACTTGTTATAACTTGTCCGCTACGTGTGCTCTCTCCTGACTCCACTTGTTGTAATTGTCCCTACTGTGCTCTCTTCTGACTTGTTATAATTGTCCCTACTGTGCTCTCTCCTGTCTTTACTTGTTAATGTCCCTACGTGCCTGCTATGATTCACTTGTTATAATGTCTCTACTACTGTGGTCCTCCTCCTCCTTACTTTACTTTGTTTTTTTAACTGTCCCCTACTGTGCCCACCTCCTGGCCCATTTGAAGTATAAGTGTCCTAACTTTGTCTCTCCTGACCTACAAAACTTGTTATAAACTATTGTCCCCTACTGTGCTCTCTTCTGACTTCACTTTGTAAAATATAATGTCCCTAATAAGAATAAAATCATCCAATCTCGACTTTACTACTTTTTATAATGGTACCGACTCTGCCTCTCGACTTCACTTGTTATAATTGTCCCTACTATACTGTGCTCTCTCTGACTTCACTTGGTTACTATTGCCTCCTCTACTGTGCTCTCTCCTGACTTTACTTGTTATAATTGTCCCTACTGTGCTCTCTTCTGACTTCACTTGTATAATTGTCCCTACTGTGGCTCTATCCCAACTCCCCTCATTCGTTCAGGACTGCCCTTCTTGGGTACAAGGTTCTTTTCCTAAGGACGGCACGTTGGTGACAACCATCCTTTTAGCCAAAGGTTGACACCGTTGTGCGAGACACATCATGGAACTAGACCTAGGCAGGCGGGTACTGCCGATGTGTTATCCTGCAGAAAGGCCTTTGTGGACCCTTAGTTTAGAGGAAGCAATAAATTATGTCCATCGACTGACGATCCAGACTTCGAAATGACGCTATATGTTTGTTCAAAATCTGACAAAGTGCAAGACATTGCGAAAAAACCCACATTTAACCCCTGGGTGATCTTGGAATCAATGTCCATGTTATTCGTGAGAGACTAACTTCTTCCCACCCACAAGTTTGTTTGAATCAAGTAAACTCGTATTTTGGTGTAAAACCTGCAATAAAGGGCATCAGACATGCAGATGCCACTTTCAAACTCATCCGAGATTTCACTCCCTTACAAAAAAACGGGTGGCAATTCTTTCCAAAAACACCATTTTCCTGGGCACAACCTGTGACATTGCCACGGTTTGTTATTTTCCCACATTGCCACCGTTTTGCCCCTTCGAACCGGGAAAACATGGTACCACCACTGACACAGGTTTTTGTGACAAACCTGCAATCTAATTGGCAAGGCAAAAACTGTGTCATTGCCACACACTACTGGGTCAACCTTAGAAAATCTGTGGCAGGCTCACAGTCACTGGGGAAGTGTATCCTTTATTAAATATTACCCTACCCCCAAACTAGCACTGAGTACTGAACCACACGTTACCACAGGGTTTATGCGAAAAAAAAAACAGTTGAACACACATTACCAAAAACCAAACAGTTGCCGACGTCTTCTCCTAAACACAGTTTTGCCCCACATAGGTCATATCCAACAAGTTTTGAGACATGTGTCAAGACCTGTCAATGTGTGAGACTAAAAACCTGTGGTAAAGAACACAGGGTGACACATGATAACTCGTGGTGCCAAAATCACAGTTTTGCCACATATTTTGCTCTAATTATTGTACTTTGAATTTTGCACGCTTTGTCACTGGTTAACCAGGTGGTGTTTTTTCCTTCCTCCGACACAAGGTTTGGACCACAAAAGGAGAATCACCAACGTTTGTTTGTGGGTAGGACGATATGTGTACCAAGTTTCAGATCAATCAGATCAAACGTGGAAAGTTTTTGCTGCTAGGGTAAATTTTTCCGGCGGCATGGTCAGCACTACCACCCACACCATAATTTCCTTATTCCTGGACACTATCTACTACTCACGTTGTGGGGATAAAATTCGTAGTGGGCTAGGCCCATCTGATCGTTGGTTTGGGAGGGGTCGTTCATTCTAAAGTCATGTGCTTTAAGAATTAGGGGTGACATTCGAGATAACTAACTCTCCAACACAGAATCACTTACTTTGAACAACCTGCTGAGAAACAGAGCCAAGACTTTGAGGCCAGAGCTCTGATCAACTCATCGCTAGATGCCAGCATCTTGAAGCTAACCTGCATGGGGAAAAGGATGAAGGAGAATAGAGATAATGATACATTTATTTGGCTATGAAAGAAATGCAGAAGATGTTCACATCATTCAGAATTTCATTATATACGAGTTTGGAAGTCTTGACCATACCTCATACTTTGGATGTTCAGGAGCTCTGATATTGATTTTATGCCAACAGCACAAATAATCTGTGTAGGCATGTGTATCGTTCTGCATGTGTATGCATGATCAACTTCAAAGTAGGCATTTAAGGGGTTGCAAGTGTACAGAGGGAAACCACAAATGTGTTGGTACTTATTGTTCAAGGTCGATAGAGGCCGAAAGCAAACATTTTGTAAGAAATAATCAGAACTAGGCGATCGCCAACAAGTGTCCTCACGTTGGTTGCTCGATCTATGGTGTTGTATCATTCACACACAAACAACCGCTAGTTCGAACATGCAGACCATCGAAAAGAAAAATGTTACAGTTTTTTGTAGTCTAATCAACCTAATCAAATTGGTTGAGAGTGTTTGCTTGTGGGTAGCTTATAACAGCAGTAAAATTACACAGGAGCTATGTTACTCGTTCCCAGTGCTTCATTTCAACAGGAGCTATTATATGATGGAATTCAATCAAATTCATGAACATCAAACACATCAGATCCAGAAAATGTTAACAGACCATACCTACTGAGTTTGGCGAACTTCTTACCAAGTTGGACACTGGAATAAATTATGCAAATTAGGCACATACAATGACCTCTACTGACCCCAGCTGTACCTTTAAAATGATCAGGATCAAAGGTGGATCACATCTAACCAGTTTTTGTGGGAATCCAACAAACTTTCAAAAATTGCATGAATTATGCAAATTAGACACGTTTAATGACATCTAGTGACCCCGACTTCACTTTTAAATTTCTCGGGAACCATGGCAGACCACATCCACCAAGTTTCGTGAGAATACGACAAACTTGAAAAATTCGCATAAATTATGCCAATTACACCACTCAATTAGCATATTTTAGGCTGAAAATCTAATCAGTTCATCTACCTGTCATCCAGGTCCTACATGCCAAACTACATCACTGTAGCACATACGGTTCTTGCATAATCTTGCTAACGAGCTTAAAAAATGAATTACATAAAATAGCTAATTACCCAACTTAATTAATGACTTTGCTGCCCAAAATCTAATCAGATCGTGTACACCCATCAGGTACTCACCAAAATTTTGTCATATCGTCCTCACAGTTGTTAGAATCCTGCTACAAGAAAGTGTGACATACACACACACACACGCCAAAGTGACCACTAAGTCTCTTCCTGAATTTTATTCAGGCGAGACAAAAAGGCAAGCATCAATTCACTTCCTGGCATGAAAATTGCAAATATACAGAGGTAGAACGCTACCATTTCTTTCACCAATTCAATGTCGCTCAAGGTCAACCTGGATCAAATTGTGAAAAAAAAACTAGCGAATACAGTATTAGGAAGCCAACATTATCAGAGTCTGAAAACCTTGTGGACACGATAAGTCCAGAATGGTTGGTTTGATCGAGCTGAAATTAGGAATATTGCTTTCTTAGACAAAGTTTGCAGATGACCTTCAACCTGCCCCCTCAACATTAGGGATCATGTACTCACAATGTGGGAAAAACAAACCAAATATGGCCTTGATCCATCCAGGATAGGAGTCAAGTTATTGTGTCTACAAGCAACAAGCCAAAATTGCCAAGTTTTTCACAATTTCTGAATTTTTGCCAAGACTGACCTCTGCTCTACACCAAAAATGATAGGGTGCCTTGTAATAACCCCATGAGAAAAGCAGCATGCGCAATTTCAGCTTGATCAGCCAAGCACTCTAAACTCATCGTGTCCACAAGGCTTTCAGACTTCTGGTGACTCAGATACCTTCGACTGACCCCAAAACAATAGGATAGGTACCTCATCATGGGGAACCCACATACCAACCAAGTATAGCTCAATCCAGAAGGAGGGAGTAGAGTTGTGTCCATAAGCCGGGCATCACACACACATGCGCACACGCACGCACACACTTGTCATGACTGCATAGATTCCTGGACTGGTGTCAAGGAATAAAAAACCTGAAATTGAAGGCATCTTTTACAGCATGTTTAACTAATAAGACTAGCACAAATCAACTGTAATCTAGTTTTTCTTCCATAAGAACCAGAAAGCTTGGTAATTCCTTGGCTGATCCTGACTTCATCAAGCTACGCATGCCAACTTCACATGCTTACAAGATTACAATGGAGATTATGTAGTGCTCATTATTGGTAACTCACATACCAAGTATGAACTTCATACATCCTGGCGAGGTCTTGTTAACAAGCTGAAATTAGCCAAAATAACACCCCCCCCCTCCTCCTCCCCCCACAACCTGGCCCAATCTTCACCAAAACAGTAGGGTTCGTGTATTTCCCATATGAAGCAACATAATACAATTCAAACTATATCAGGCTCTGACTTTCAGACTTTCAACCTCATATAACCTTAGAGCTGACCGCCTAAACAAAAGTCGAAAATATCATATGGGGGAGCCACATACCATGAGTATGGGCTCCCTCCATCCAGGTGGATCAAGTTATCGAGTTTAGAAACAAAACATTTTCAAGGAAGTTATCAATTTTTCACAATTTTCCTGGTTTTTCCCGAAACTGACTCCCGGTCTGGCAACAAAAACGATAAGGTTCCTGTACAACCCTAAGAAAGCTACATACCAAATTTCAACCTGACCGGACCAGTTCTCGACTTATCATGTTAACAAGATTTCCAGACTTTGACCTCAGAGACTTGAAACTAACCCAGAAACATAGGGGTATGTCCTAATTATGGGGAACCCAAATACAAGGAAGTGACCTAAAACTGCATTATTTGTTGGAGATTTCTACAGTATTCCAAAATCAACCATTGGAAAGCAGCATGTAAAGCAAATAACGTGCACTAATTCAAGCACCTTGCATTGACATTGTTAAATCATGATGACTATCCTTTACAATGCACCTGGCATTTACCAAGAAAATCCTAATGATCGAAATGCAGCTTGCAATAATTGCGTTGGAGTGGGGTTGTACGTTTCAATTGCGAATTTAGCTTTAGCTTGAATATACATTAGTTTCAGAAAAGGTTTGAAGCCAGTGATTGTTAAGTCAGATGAACAGTTTAATTCTCAGGTGTTAATTGCTGCCTCAAGCCCCCCCCCCCCCCCTCCCACTTGCCATGGCAATGTTCAGCGACTCTCTATTCGCCCTTATCAGCTGACATCGATCATGCCCAGACAACTCCAAAACCTCATTCTAGAAATGTGTTTTCCCATGCTGTGTCCGTAGGAAATTTGGTGCAACTGCTACTAATTTAATTTAGTACACCCTCCCCCAGTGCCAAACACATTCATACCCACCTGCACACACCTGCAATCATGGGAGCTTCTTTTGCCTGGCATCGCACACCTTGGATGTAAGTCGATACACTGTATGCAGTACACTCTGTTACTGCTATCAATTCTTGGAGCAATTTTTCAATATTTCTCTAACTGAAAAGGCTCCAGTAAATGGATAATTGATATGTTCTAAGAGAACAGATGAAGCTTCCAAAACCATGTTATTCACAAATGTGTATCAGTACAACTATCGATTTTTTTTAAATTCTGGAAAGAACGTGATGCTTCAATTTGGGTAAAAATGGCAAACTCACATAAGCCTTGCACACATTAATATTCCGCCCTGAACATAGCCATATATATCCATGCCACACATACCCCCTGCAAGACTTGCCCATCACTGGCACCTTGCAACAAACGAGTGGAAGGATAGATAGCTAGATAAATGGCTCAACAGTCGGCCGGTTCACTGCACTGGTTGAAATAGATGAAGTTCCAGTCACCCTTTTTTTTCATGTTCTCCTTCCCAGGCACGAAGCTACACATTAGTAACCTATTGTATGGACTGATACAAAAGCTACCTGGTCCCTGTGGCAAAAACATATAAATTTGTTGTGGCCCGCCGTCTTTTCTGAAAATTTGCAGATTGATCACCATTTCCTCCAAGAATAGAATTATTTGAGTTGTGCAATTTTGGCTGGAGTTCTTGATTTCTCGAATATATCAAAGGCTGAATGGACTTTTAACATACAGTGGTTATGTTGGGCTGGATATGGGGCTCAAAGAACTGTACAGGGGTTTTCAATGGGCTAGAGCATGGTTCTCTTTTTCAGACTGCCGCCTCCTTCCACCATTTTGATCGATTTCAACACCCCCCTTCCCACCTTTTTTCTGGTAAACCATTGAAAAATGGACTCAAGTTTCAGGAATTGTCGCAGTTTGATCCAAATATGATCACAGATGTAGCAATGATAAACATACCACAGACTCTGAAATGGGGTTCAAAGTTCAGTAAGTCTGAAGGGTGAGCTTGGTGCAACACTGTAAGATTTCGATGTCTGACTGCACCTTAATAAGGAAGAGATGCAGATCGCCCCTCCCAGTAATGTCAAGGCGGTTCCGATACTTGGGCCAGCAACACATGACAGCGCTGAATCCTCTTTCAACGACGTAGGATGTAGGAAACGCCATAGGCAGAAGTTCTGCCTCCTTCCACAGTGCAGGCATTCCTCTCGTTCCAGAAGCAAGAATTGTCCGTATTCATACTGTGAAAATCTGGCCTCCGGCTCTTCATCATTTTGGAGGATGATGATTTCTGATTTCAGACTACCGCCCATTGATGACAACTCATGGTTCCCTATTCAGAAGCCACTGATGAATTGACTTGAGGATGTATCCTGAACGCCGAAACTTCTCATTTGAGCAAGAAATGCTCATGAGGAACCTTTTCGACAGCTTTTTGGAAATCTAGGAAAATTATAACAACAGCACTGCCTTTGTCAACTGCACTAGTAACATCTTCTATAAATTCCAAGAGATTAGTCAAACACGAACAATTTTCTTCCCAAAATGATGTTGAGAACCCCACAGTAGACTATACTGGATTCTGACACCATGCAGACTACACCAGTAAGACTCACTGGTCTGTAATCAAAGAAAGAGACCAATTGCCTTTTTTGAAAATAGGAAGACATTCACTCTCCTCCAATCATCTGGAACAACATCTTCTTGCAAGGTTTTTATTGAGAATAATAGCTAATGAAACATACAAAACTGGTCATAAAAGTTCCAATGAGAAGGGGTAAACTCTGTCCAGACCAGAGCTTTTTGTCCACTTTTGATTTTCTGTAGTTTCTCCTTTATCACATCAGGCGAAGATAATATACTACCAATACTATTATGAGGCACACCAACCACCAGGGTCGCTGAATTATCCAAGTTCTCCTGTGTGAATACCGAAGACAATTAGCTGTTAAAGGAAAGCTACCACTCCTGACTATCGGTGGTTGTATTACCCAAATGGGAAACTAACAATGGACCATTCCTGTCGTTGACTTTCTGCTTCCACCTAACATATGCATGAGGATTTTTATGAGAGGCATTCTGCCTCTCAAAATTAGGTTTAGCCCCAGAAACTAAACGTTGGACTATCTCGTCTGACTTCAACCAATCTGAATTGGGCAAGGAACTAGTTGAAAAATAAGTCGCCAGAGATGTCTCTTATGTTCAATGGTCAGAGAACCCCCCTTTTAATCCACAAGGTCTTTTGTTCTTAGTGCGACGCTTTTTCAAAGAAACAAACTTTCATTATCATGTTACCTTTTCCAACAAAACTCTTCCATGAGACAACAGCCTAACAATCTAGGCCAATCTACACTACTCAGAAACCCATTAACACTGGGTAGAGTATTGGCCATGTCCATATAATGATCTTGCCTCAGAGCATCACCAGAAAGGTAGTTCCTAAATCTTGACTGCTGCTGACTGGGGTAATTCCATCACTATTATCGTACTGTATCTATCCACGTCACTGACAGGCAACTCACCTTATTTCATTCTTGCGATCAAAGGCTACAGATAGACCATTCAGGTTCTCAGCCATCAGGGCAGTAAGAGTGGAGAAACATCCGTCAGGTTGGCATCCTCGCAAAGATTCATGATAACAATAGGCTTTGTGATCCCTGAATAATTCTGATAAATATAAACAGACACAAGAACAACGGCGACGCCAAAAAGTATCTCGCCCGGTTGCTTCTATTATTCACTACACTACACAATCACCCACTAGTTCATGCAGACCATCGTCATGTCAAAAGGGACCATCACATATTTCCCATATACCACCTACCTAGAGCACCAATGTGCTGTAGCTCAAAAACCGCACAATGTAACAAGACGCTTGATATTTAAATGTTCGAGAGTCATGAGGCAGAGAGGCAGTTTCATCAAACATGGCCTTATGGTCTGTAACAACTTTTGACATTGATCTGCATATGCCACGGATGTCAATAGCAATCTATAAAACTTGTTACTCAGTTTTGGTCAACGTCCATCAAAGAATGGTCCAATTGGAGAGACAGTGGCACTTTCACACAGTGGGCCTATTGTGTCCCCTTAAGGACCTTCACATGGGCAAACATGGTCCACATTGTGGATGAACATTGGGTCCAACGGTTTTGGTCAACTCCATCAAAGAACTAACTGGTTTTGCTTCATTCCATCAAATGTTACTGTTTCAAGTCTAATGACATTAATATTATATTGGCATCCAATCTGCAAATCAGGCTGAAAATAGAACTTTGGACACAGTTGTATATAGAAAATCTAGTTTCCTGAGATACATTTGGAAATTTATAACCCCATAATGGCCTATATTGCCCCTTTAATGAACTTTGACCCTGCCCTTCACAAGTCAAACATGTCATGGGTCAATTAACATTGTGTCCAAGTTTGGTTGACATCAGTCACAGAATGAGTTTGGGGGCCAAAAGGCAATTGTTACACACTGCTAGAGTTGAGTAAAATAGGCTGTAAGGGACCAAAATTCCCGAAAAGTATGGCGATTCCATCATTGATAATCAAACATCCGCACTGTGCACCCCAAGTATTAGGTCAAGGAGGAGAGGCAATTGCGTGAGAGCACATGATGGGCCCTCGGGCTACCACAGGGTCTAAAGCCAAAATTACTGCGGAGAACCCTGAAGGTACGCGGGGCCTATTAGACATGAAGACATGTCTCATGAGTCAAGCAACCATTAGTCCAAGTTGGTCACATCCATCACAGACGACGTTGGAAGGCAAAAAGGCAATTGTTGACCAGCACTTGATAGATAGATAGATAGATAGAGAGATAGAGTGACATGCAGCTTCCAATAGCTCAACCCCGCCCATAGCTGGTTTTTGAGCTAAAAAAATCTGAGGGGGAAACGACCAACAGTTTGAACTCTTATTACAAAAGTCCCTTAATGCTTTTTCTTCTTCATGCCCCCCCACCCCCCCACTATTCTCTACATAAATACCCAAATTGAAGGAATAGTTTTATTGCTCAGTCAACTTCACTTCATTTGACCCCCAAAATCCAACTTGAAATGTTCTAATCCCCCTTAGCAGCCCAGGCTTCTTTGCCTTTTAAAATCTTCCTTCATTATTCATTGCCTTGATTTTCCAAGCAGCCAGGACATGCCACCCCCCCCCCATTGCCAGGCAAGAGCAAACACCCTACCCCGCATCCCTCATTTAAACACCTTAAAAACTTCCATGGCAGCACCAGTCAAAGATGTCCCAAAATAAATTTTAGGAAACCTCCACACATTTGTCCCCAGTCCCAGGCAAGAAGAGAGGAAGGGAAAGAAAATGTTTGTTACAGTATTTTTGAAGGTCTAATAACCTACATCCAATTGGTTGGGTAAGAGAAGAGTTGCTTGTCGGGCAGGGGGCTTATAACAGCACAATTGTCACAGGAGCTATAGGCTTACTCGTTCCTCAGTGCTTATTCTAACAGAAGCTATTATATGATGGAATCCAATCAAATTCCTGAACATCAAACAATTAGATCCAGGAAAATGTTTAACGGACCATACTATGAGTTTGGCGAAATTGGAATTTGGAAATTGGAAATATTAGCAACTTAGGCACACAAGACCTCTACTGACCCCACCTGTACCTTCAAAATGGATCAGGATCAAAAGTGGATCACATCTCCAAGTATTGTGGAAATCCAACAAACTTTCAAAAATTGCATAAAATATGCAAAATATTAGACCACATTAAATGACCTCCAGTGACTCACTTTTAAATTTCCGAGAACCATGGTTAGCCACATCCACCAAGTTCGTGAAAATCTGGAACAAACTTGAAAAATTAGCATAAATCTATGCAAATTAGACATGTAAATTAGCATATTTTAGGCGAAAATCTAATCAGTCATTACCTTTCATCCAGGTCTTACATGCAACCATCATGTAGCACATACGGTGGTTCTTGCATAATCTTGCTAACGAGCTTAAACAATAAATTACAAAAAGGTGTTACAGAAGTGTGGGACATACACACACACACACGCCAACACACGCAACAACATATACACACACATGCCAAAGTGACAACTAAGTCTTTTCCTGGATTTCATTCAGGCGAGACAAAAATGATAAACAAATAGATCAATTACGCTTGTAAATATGGCCCTCCTCAGAAGTACAAGGTGAGGTCTGATTAGATAACCACAAACAAGGCTTCTGTAGTATTTTTGGCCAAATAGGAGTAAAAAAACACTTAACCAAACGGGACTGACCGTAATGTTACTATTGCAAGGAATACAAAAGCCCTTTTTCAAATACAAGGGTGGTAAGGGTTCCTTGAAGATGAAAGAAAGGCTTTCATCGCAGTGAGATCCTAAATTTGTAGGGAGTGAGGACAATTGAGTTTGAGGGGAAGTCAGATGGCAATTCTTGTGAAGGACAAAAGGGAGACAGGAAAAATACCAGGGCCTGATGAGAAGTTTGGTCTTAGGAATGGGTGGACCAGCTGGCAAAGGTGAATGGAGTGCGGTGGTATGGAAATGTGCTGAGAAGGGATGATGATCAGAGTATGCAGGATTTAAAACAACCGAAAAAGACATGGAAGAGTCAGGTAGAGGAGATTTAGAAGTCAGGTAGAGGAGTTTGAGGAAGGCCCTCAAATAGATGCCGAGATGGTGTACGAACAAATTGCTGGAGGAGTGAGGGAATCTAGCCACCCCCATTTTTGGGGACAGAACAAGATTAAAACTCGAATAAAAGTTGTTTTGGGGTCACAGGTAATGAGTGGCTAATAGGCATCATTCTCATAATCCTGTGCATAATATGAACAAGGTGAACATGCAGTGTTCCACTCTCAATCTCTGCAATTTGTTTCAGGAAATAGGACACATACCACTGTGTTGTTACATACTACATGGGTCTACTCAGGGTCTAGAAATAAAATGGGGCTTCACTGTTATGGGGATCCCTCTGAAACATTCAGTTTGGAATTATGAGTTTAAGAGATCCATGAGAGTTACCTACCTCTTCCAGTGTTTTGCAAATCTCTTTGTTGAAGTTGTGAGCATGAAACCCAAGGCTTCTGGGAAGAAAAGCCAACCCTAACACGTGAAACCAAACCAATCCAAACCAAAAGTACATCTGTAGATATTGTCATTCATTACCTCTGGATTGGGAATAGGTAGTTGAGGATGTGATTTGTAATCTTCATCATTGAGGTCTTCTCTTTGAGGATCAGTTGCTTGGTGATGCTCAGGATTAGTGCTCGTAGAGAAGTAGTAAGTCCTTCCATTCCTGGCCTGTCCCCCTCTGTCAAAAACAAAATAATGAGAAGAGTAATGAATGCCCAAAATCATTGAAGATGTGGTTTACAGTTACAATTACTACTACTATTGATATTTATGCCTCAGCTCTGTTTAATTTTGTTCATGAATATAAAAAATGATGCCTCAGTTCTGAGTATCCAATGTGGCCCACAACCTTTCCCCGCTTGCTGCTTCATGTGACCTAAATGCACATGACAGCAGGCAAGATTGGAAAATGCTATATTTGCGAAAATATATCAATACTTCAATATAAAATAAATTGATTCAAGTAAGAGGGAAGAAAAAAATAAAATATGACTAAAATTAAGAATTTGAGTCCAACCCCAACCCTGGCGCAGGTCACCCATGGTCACCATATATTAGGGATTCTGATCCTGGCAATTCCAAATGACATCAGAACGACAATTCTAAGTTCATTTATATTCAGCATACATTTTTTACAAATTTCTTGTAAATGGACCTAAGGTGTTTCTGTCTCAAAGATTTTGGTTAGGCGCTTCCGCATGACCCTACTATGTGATAGGCACTGGATTCCAAATTGGAGTTGCACCTTCATAGTTCAAAGTAGTTATCATCAACCTACGCAGACACAATCCCATCATTCAAAGTTCAGTAACCACATTACAGCCATGTGAATTTTATCAGTCACAATACTTGAATAATTAGAAACACAGTACAAATGGTGATTACATTTGCTTTATTTTTAAATGTATATATGTGAAGCAAGCAAATGCAGTTAACAGGCAGAAAAATGAAGGCGAGTGCAAAGCAAAAAACAGCAGGTAGGATCGTAAGATTCTGTTGCAATAAACAGCCTGTGTACATACTGTTACCAACGTTCTACAGGCATATGACCACCAAAAAACATTGATAAGGTCAACATACATAATCAGAGAGGGTGGATTAACTCGGATGATAGGGCTCATGGCAGCAGAATATTTTATTATAAGCTCAAAACCCTATTAGAAGCCAGAGGGCTCATTCCATGGTGCCGTTGGATATGTACTCTCGGGAGTGAAAGCAGGGATCATGTGAATATTAATCTGTAAATAGTAGGAGTGCAATATGTGGAGCCCTATTAGGAAATCTCCTGGGGACACAATGGAGTGAACATACTGAATTTGTGTGTCAGAATAGTAAGCAAGCACTCATACTATGCGGTGTGTGACAAGTCACCAGGATGATCTATAAAGCTTGGCCGCATGTCTTCAACATGAGGAAGTGCTGTATAAGCACCAGATGTTATGTTGATGACACCATAACTGAACAACTGTCGTGAAATTTACAATGAGTGGCCAAGGCATTAGTAATATTGACTATCATATCATTCCAGTTTAGTTTTTGGAAATATTTCTCCATATTGGTTTACCAACAAAATGCAATTGTGCCAGAAATTACCCCAGATGACATTTGACCTTAGATCCCCGAATACCTTGTGTCACAATGGTCTCTGATGAATCTGACCCACTATCATAATATTACAATTTCAACTGTGGGGAGCGAGGCATTGTGTTGACCCCTAGCTTACTTCATAATCATCATGAATGCTCCATCACTTGATCATTGTGACTATAAGTTGCATTTTGATCCATCAAGAACTGTAGGAGTATAGAAATACAACAGACGACAGATACAGAGTCGGGCCGGCATAGCTATGCTACCATCAGTAGTGTGAGGTACCATTTGCCGACTAAGTGTAGCGCAGAGCATTCAGGAAATCATTGGGCAAACCCAGCCCCTAGATTGCTGGGAAGGCCCCTTCCCGAGCATTGCTCATGCCTCAGTAATTAATATAATAGGAAAAAGTTTGGGGGAATGTCTTTATTGGAATTTTTTTTATGGGAATATGTATTTCTAGCATCAGTTTTACTCTATTCACAAGGTCCGAGAACTATGGCACTTCTGGAAATATGTTTTACGACATTATTGACCCTTCTCAAGGTTCAATTGGTGACAGCGTCTGAGCAGCGTAGCATCTCAGCAAAGTCTTAGCATCGTGGCTTTAATGATCACTGCTCCAAGATGTTTACAGAGTCTATTCTATCCGTCAGGTCCTTCTTACAGCTCACCAGCAGTAAGTCATCTAGTCCCTTAGCTCCCAAAGTCAAAAGGTGACTGGTGCTATCAACATAAGCCGGTACGCTTTCCATGTTAGTGGTAGGTCTCTCTGTGCAGATAGATGGACCATTGTGCAGCGTCAGATACGCTATGGATTGCACCTACTGTATTCTCAATTAATCATCGAGCAGCTCCATCTCTGCTGTCAGTAATTTACCCCACATGGGAATATAGCTGCCAAGCATTCAACTTCTTCAGGTTTTGGAAGTTGGGAGGGTAGGCCAGCAACCTGTCTAATGGCAAATTGATATCCAGTGTCAGCTGCATTCCATCTTTAAACCAGTAACCAGTGTAACCAGGTTGTCTATCGGATTTCCTGAGTGCATAAACTATGTTGAGCTCATCATTCTGTAGCTGCTGGTAAGCTTCATTGTTTTCATCATGATCTTCTTAATTGACATCAGGGAGAGGAATTATGCAAATTAGACAAATTGACCTGAAATTCTGCTGTAATCTGCGAATGAGCTTAAACGATAAATCTACATCAACAAGGTAATTACCCTTCAATCAGTGACTCTTGCCTAAAATCTATTTGAATCGTTTTCACCCCAATCCTGATACTACAAACAAAAATTTCAAATTTCTTATCGTTTCGGAAAAACTCTGCTAAAGAGTAGTGTGACAACCCCCCACACGCCCCACACACGCACACAAAGTGATCGCTAAGTCCTTTTCTAACGTTAAGGAAGAGACAAAAAAGATTAAGTGATTGAGCCTAAATTCTGTGATAAATTAATATCAAATCTTTCAGACAAGAAAGATTATCAACAGTCTTGCTGGTAATGCTAATGTTACTCCCAGTTCAAAGCAAAAGGACCGCTCAGCATAATCGTTGTTTGTAAAGTTTTGTGTGGCGTTGCTTTCACTGAGCATTAGTTTGCCAACTGATCTACTTGCCAGGGGTGTGACACCCCCTTCCCCCACCCCATGGTTACGGCTCTGTACTGAGTCACTCAAAGCTCACCATATTACTAAGGTGAGCTTACCTCCATGGGTTGCCACAAGATGAAAGGGAGGATGAATGTCCAACAAGCAACATGCTTCCCCCTTTTTTAAACTCATATGCTGGAATTGTCTTGATGAGAAGCTGGTACCAGCCAACCGTAATAAAGATCACACCCTCCTGGTTGGGAAATGAAACTCGGCTAAAGAGCCAGTCAGAAAACTTCACCTGAGAATTATTTGATGAGCTATTAATACATATTGACCTTCAGAGTTTCATTTCTTGTGTGTGATAGCCTTTTCTGCAGCCATTCTATTTATCTAATTTCCTAACTTCCTGAGCCATTTGCTATAGCTTTGACTCCTGTGTGTATGTATCTCATCAGAGATTCTCTGATAAAATGTTTTTTTTTTTTTTTTTCCGATGCATTACTCAGTTGGACCCAAATCAATGCTATAGTATAGGATTGTGTCTAAACAATGAATAGACATTCATACTTCATAACCTACAGTGAGCTGTAATATCCTATCAGTTGAGGGCATTTATTTTTCTTATTCGTCCAATGCTTCTCTATTCTTCAATGGACTTCCTTGTGCTACAGCAGGGGTCCGCATATCCCAACTACATAGCATAGAAGTCTAAACTACCGTGAATCATTTTCTATTATCATGTTCACATGTGTTTGAGATACAATCACATAATAATACAATTAAAAATAATACATTGACTTATACAGTCTTCTAATAGTATATTGTGATTGCTTTACCCAGCATTGCCAAAGGTCTTGAGGATAGGAGATAGGCACTAGGCACTTACCATGGTGATATTTGTGCAAAGTGGAGAGCATTTTTAAAAAAGTCTGAGTGTCAACCTCCGCAATTTACTACCCTTGTTGCCAAATTCTGAGACTTCTGAAGCTGCTGGATCTGATATTAGGCAAACCAAGCAGCACAACTATCACAAGTCAAGATGTGAGAAAACTAATCTGGGAATGAGCTTCTCAACTGATTCACTAGAAGGATACGTTGTTTCCCCGTATGTTGGTTCCAATTCATTATCAAAATAACACCGATTTCCCACATAATATACTGGTTTGACTACGCTCAAGGTATTATAAATAAAGCTGTTTGGGGATGCCAAAAAAAAGAATGGAACAAAATTTGCTGTCTTTCTAGGATGAGAACCATAAGATAGATAGAAGCCATCTTTGAATCAAGGATGCAATTTTCCGACAGGCCAATTTCCTGCACTTCACACAATGGTTTGAAGAGCTTCATTTCTATACTGATCTTCAGTTTATCTACATACTCAAATCTTGCTACATAATGCATTTGACACAGATGTAGTAGCAGCATAGAGTGAGAAGGATTACCCAAGACATGAACATTGCTGCGATACTGAAGAATATTACCACAGCATTCAAATTATATTACTTGTTCCAGGAGTCTGCCAGAAAGAAATGAACAGTCTTATAGAGAGGTCACTGAATTTCTTTTTTTGAAGCTGCTGTTAATCTGTTAGGCTCCTTTGTGTACCAGTAACAGATAAATGGCAGCACACAGGGAAATAAGCATGCAAAAGGCGTCCAAAAAGATAATACAACTAAAACAACAACAAAAAGCAAAAGGACCAGCGAGAGGTAGCCAAAATAAAACTGCAATCCCACTGTTTTAAAGATTGTGTCCAACAGTGCTGAGGAACAATCTTTCATCTAAATCAAATAACAACAAAAAGCACCATGCAACACATAAAAATCATTGTAAACAGTGTGGAGTGTTGTATGTTCCACAGTGTAAGTCACACCACACTCTAGACAGGAATTTAGATAGCACCCCCATTTGCACTACATTCCTAGTATTACCCTGGGATCTCAGTAACCATGCTCGCTCTCTCTCTCTTCTAATAATTTGCTATCCTGGTGATTCCAGGATTCCCACATAAAATAGAAGCAATGATGTATGACATTTCATAGCAATGCCTACATCTCCACCACGAATGTGGGTTGGCTAGTCTCATAGCAGTTGCTCAATGGTGGCCAATTTGGCATCCAGTGGAATCTTCCTTAGCCAGGATTGGTCGTAAAGACGTAAAGACACTATGTTTCACCCAGGGCTCGCAGATAATTTATTGCACTCTGGTAAAACCATGCCGACATAGGAAAACAGTCACATAAGGCAAACGAAGTGTGTATGTCACTAATCAAGGATTCATTGCTACAAAAGCAGACTCAGGCAAATTAGTGACATGTGAGATTACAGGGTAGGTGAAGTGCATGTGAATTTTGCAAAGCTTTAACACAACATTTTCAATCGCTGGAGTGCAATCCTATTTTTAAATGAATAAGCATGCAAATACCTAAATTTCTGAGAAATATGATGATCGAATAAGCATGTTTTGGATGCAGTGGATTTCATGGCAGAGCAATGCCAAACCTGCAGACAGAGCAGTTAATAGCAACAGGTCAATAAACAATGGTTTGCTTCTCTAAAGAGTTGGCCATAGATTGGAACCAACACACTAACATCCTCATGCCTACCACATCTAAGATTATTATTTAACTAGAAGGATTACCCTTCTAGTTAACTAGTGGTGCTCATTTTTTTTAATTACGGGGAACCAGATTATTATACAGCGCAGCAAAGGTTTTTTTTTTTCTTCTTTTTTATCGAAAGTAGTCACAGTCATTTCAATCCTTAAACAAGAAGCCAAAAGGCTTGGTGATTCCTTGACTCTTTCTGACAAAAATAGCCAGAAACAGACAAATGGGGAGATTGTACCAGCTAATTATGGGCAACATGACGTCTGACAAATTTCCCATTTTTCCCAACCAATTAATAGGGTTCTTGTACTCTTGATAAGGAAAGCTACACACTAAATTGCAAGGTTTTCAGACCTTGACCTCTGGTGACCTCAGAGAACCCCTGACCTAACCCCCAAAACAATAGGGCTCATGTAATCCATCATGAGGAAAGAAAGACTAACTGATATGAGCTCATCCATCCAGGTGGGGTTGAGTTATCATGTTACAAGCAAATGGCAAATCCAATATGGAGTTTTCACAAATTTTATATTTTGACCAAAATTCACCCCTGACCTATTCCCAAAAAAACAGTATGGTTCCTGTGCTCCCATAAGGAAGTATTACACCAAACAATTTCGTTGTCGACTTGATCGGAACAAAATATTCTGGACTTATCATGGTAACAAGATTTTCAGTTCGACTCTTGACCTCAGATGACCTTCTGACCTGACCCTAATACAATAGGAATCATGAACTCATGATGCGGAACCCCAATACCAGATGAACTTGACCCATCAGTGGGGTTGAGTTATCACTTACACGCTAAAATTTGACAAATCATAAATTTTTCACAATTTCCCAATTTTTCATAAATTTGATCTCCAGTCTGCACCAAAAACAACAGGGGTCCTGATTACTCCAATAAGGAACGTTGACATACCCAATTTAACCCTGATCGGATCAGGCATTCTGGACTTAACATGTTAAGAAGATTTTTCAGACTTTGACCTCTCTTGACCTCAGATGACCTTTCACCTGACCCCAAAACAATAGGGATCATGTACTCATTATGGGGAACCATGTAAACCAAGTAAACTTAATCCATTCGAGTGGGGTTGAAGTTATCTGTTAACAAGGCTAGAGTCACACATCACACACACACACTGTCACGACTGCATAGATTCCTCTCACTTCGTCTCGGATTAAAAAATCATCAAAATTTGGCTGGAGAAAAATCCCCAAACCATATCATTTTTAGTACAGTTCCACAGAGTTTAAATTTGTATTTTGTAACTTGTCAAACCTGAAAGCCAACCCAAAAAAGGCCCTTTTTTTAGTATCACCTTGACTGCTGTGATGTTTGTTGACCTCAGATGACCTGTTCACCTGTTTAAAAAACAATCAAGCTGTCATGGGGACTTCGTCATAACACTTCCCAGAGTGCGTAGAGATCTGTTTGTCTGCCACCCATTTCATGTTCTCTGGAAAAAAATCCTCACGAAGTATGTGTAATGTCATGTCTTTGCATGCATACGGGGGCACAAACACACACATGCACATACACACACACGTGAAATAGGGGCCGATAAGATAATGAAACACCAAGTTTTTCCTAGGTTTTTGCTGTTTTGCATGTTGCTTTTTCCTTCGAGAGAATAGTTGAGCAATGGCAACACATGTGTTGCCAGTATGTTCTTCCTACTGGGAACACAATTTGGAGATTTGAGAGAAAATATAAATTAATGGTGGTTTGTCCATCACTTCACAAAGGGCCTGCATAGTGGAACACTGTTCACATGTTTTGTGCATCTTCTTTACCGGAATGAGAATGACCAATTTCTGCTTGGCTTCAATTCTCACACTAATCAGCACATAGGAAATTGGGATGGCGGAGAGAGGCGGAAGTAATGGGGATGGGGGGGGGGGGGGGGGGGGAATGCAAAGTTGCACCAACACTCGCCTGCATCAACCAAGACACAACGGATAATGCCCCCTAAAAAAAAAAAAAAACAAACAAATAATGTTTAGTGTCAGCGTTCAAGCTTGGCTGTAGCAGCAGTAAAAGCTGGATTAATGAAAACAAAGAACCACTTACCATCGACTACAACTTACCAATCCCCCTCGGCAAGATGCCACTGCGGCTCTCAGGGTTGTCAATCCAGTAGTAGTATTTGAGCGTGTGCATCAGCTGCAGGACAGTGCTCACCCGGCGAAAGTTGTGTAGATTGATGCCTGCCCCACAAACTCATTAGCCAGGAATGAGTACGTGAGATCTGGACCTGGAGGAGGAGGAAAATTATACAGGAATAGTGCAAGATTAGGAGGGTTGAACTCCAATGGCACATAAACATGTATGTGTTGTAGAGAGTGTTCAGCGTAAGTATACAGTTGTTCCTCTACGACAATAAATTTCAGTCAGCTCAGATCACAGTATAGGTGCTCTCTGCTTGTTACAATGTAGGGAAAAGACATATTAGCTAACATAAATAGTGTTAATTTTTTATCACCTCACTCCTAAAAGGCCAGGAGGAGTTATTGAAGTCAGATTGCCATTTCACTTATTTACTGTTTCTAGGGTTGCTACAACATTGTTGCTATGGTAACAATTGCGGTGGTTAAGAACTGAAGCGACCCTATGGTGGATACCCATGGGTGCTGAGTGGTCCAGCATTGAGGGCAATTGGTGAACGTGTACTTTAGTGTGTGTGCATATGTGTGAGTGTTTGCATGTCCATCATATTTCCGATGATTATTTCGCAAATATCAGTTAGGGAGCGAAAATGGTCTCAAATCACACATGACTAAATAGTAATTTTCTCTAAAAATGTTGGTTCATGAAACGCTAGTCTCGCCTTACGAGACCAGGATTGATCTATTTTACATTTAGTATGTTTTAACCAACCTGATCTTAAAGGTCGAAAGTGAGCAAACTGCCAGTTAGCAGAAAACAACAGCACATCTAAAAGCATATAGAGATGGAATTAGGTTGCCAGCCACAGCGTACACTACCTGCAATGGCACTAATCAGTGACTAACTTCAAATTCATTAGAACTGCTTGTTGACCATGTCTCAGGCCCCAAAACTGTCATGATGTAATATTCTGCTTGTAGGTTCTTCAGATGGTGTAAATTAACCCTACTTTTCTTTTGTTGCCCATCAAGGTCACCAAAGGTCACTGAAGGAACAAAACTTAAATATTAGGAACAACAATAACTCCAGAAGACAGGGTCACAAATGGCAGATTTTTGGGGACACGGTTTGAGCCGGGTGAGAGTTCATCCCAAAGTATAACCTCAATGCAATCCAAGGTCAGTAAAACGTCACTTAGGGTAGAAACCTGCAACAAATGGGTTCTCCACTCGCTAGTCTTACCTTTTTACACGATCATTGATTTTTATTTTTTTTCAGCTCTATAGTACTGACCATATGCATTGACTAATTTGGCCAAAGGTGAACCCTAAGAAACATTGGCATATTTACACAAATCATCATGCCAAAGTGAGTTGTTCTCGATGCGTGAAATCTCCTGAACGACAATCACATAGAGAGTTTGCGATCATCACTGTTTTTGTGCTTGCATGCATGTGGCTGTGTCCGTGTTACAGTCTACAATTGCCCTCACTACTGCCTCAAAGATGTAATGTTGTAAACAGATCATATTTTTGTGCTTGCATTGCATGCATTGGGATGGTCGTGTTACGGTATAACAATTTGCCTAACTACTGACCTGCAAAGAGAAGTAAAGTTGTAAACAGTACAAATAGAGATCTTGACACTTTTGCGTCTTGTTTCCGTTAGGGGGGATGGGACACTGGGTTGATAAAGTGAACAGAAGCCAACCTTGTGGGTGTGTGTGTATCCATAGAGCCGGGTTGAACAATATGTGATCGACGAGGTGTCCGAAGCAACTGCACCGCCACTTGGGAGGTTGTTGAAATGTTTAGCCAGGTCCAGGAACGTCTCCAGAGCACCCTCTGTGATGTGATTGGTGCTTGCCTAGGAAGTAAACATGATATTAGAGGATGAATATCCTTACAACGACAGATGAGCAGGCGCACAAGTCAATGTTGAGGAGGCGCGGTCCCAATGCAAGGACAAAGACCTATAAACAGCCAATGGGTGCAAAGGCTGCCACCTGAACAACAACCCTAGCATAGGCAGTTTTGTTGTTCAGAGTATCCGTCTCCTAGAAGTAGAAAGGCTTGCAACAAAGATGATGACACATCCTAACTTGTTGGAGAAGCGGCAGAAACAGCTTTATAAAGCTGTACCCTCAAAGATAGATCTTGTTTTAGTTTCATCAGGGTGTCTAGCCCCTCTCAGACCCCCAGAGGAGGACTGGTGGGTAGCTGGTTCATTGCTGATGGACCTGACCCTGGAGCAGATAGTACTGGATTACAAGATACCAGTAGCAGGCCTGATACCTGACCTGGCTGGTGCAGCCTGGAAACATGAAACAATATATTAAACACAAGCTTCAGCTCTGCCAATTGAGTTCATCCAGCTTCCATATAGTACATAATATACAAATGACAATCATGACCCTTTAGGCTTCACATCAGTTGTTAAATAATATCAATACCTTCCATAGCAGGAGGCCAATCTGCTACTGGGTGAACAGGAGCTGCTTCAACAGGTCAAACATGAATTACAGAAACCAATACATTGAAAGTTGAATGACATCATACCTTTTGTAGCAGGTATCCCAGCATAATGAAGCCTCTACCATGGACCATTTGCTGCTGGGTGGACAGCGACTGCTTTAGCAGGTCACATAGCAATCCTAAAAGCAAAGTGCTGGAAGGAGAATGATAAAACAGGTCAGAGGTCAAGCATGTTCTTATATTTTTAAATATTGTGAAACAGTGATATGAGGTGTGGCTTATGAAGTTCACGAAAAAAACAAAAAAACATAATGGCCATTTCCACAAGATATTGTTAATGCCATGCCTAACAGCCTGCATGATTGCTTTCTTCATACTTAGGATGTGGTTATAGACTCTTTAGTTGAACTGCTTCACACATGCAAACTAACCTAAACTGTTCATAAATTTTGCAAAATCGAATCAGGTCAAGTACTCCTAACCCTGATGCTACACAAAGAAATCCATCATGATTGCTGTTGCCATTTTGAAAATATCCTGCTTTTGAGCAAGTCTGAGAAACATACATGAAATTAATTCACTCAAGGTTCTTGATGAACTTGTTAAGGAGAAACAATAAACACTGGAGGGGAGTCCCTAATGTGAAACCAGTCTTACCCAATCTCGCAACTTGCTTTTGTGTTGGCCTCCTCCTGTTCTTCTCCCTCTTTGGCGCCCTCTATCATTGCTTGGGGCAGGTCCAGTTGCGTGAAGAAGGGAAAGAGCATGTGGATCCCCCCGATAGAGTGCAACGTGCTGTGTATGGAATGTGTCACTATCGAACGGACATCCTGTAGAGAGGAATAAGTGTTAACATCTCCAGTATGACTAGACCTATACTGAAGACACTGCACAACACATGGATGTTGCGAATGCGAGTTACATTATTGATAATATTACTTGCTTCCTTGCTTCAGCTTTGCTTTCCGAAGAAAGTTCACAAAGCAGGTTGTTGTCCTTGTCAACAGCCAGCTGTCTGATTGTTGATGAGATGCAAAACAAGCAGACTCCGACAACATGGCTGCAAGAGAAGTCAGGTTGCTGAGCCCTGGTAAACCTTCCTCTATTAGTATTATCTGACTGTCTATCAACATTTGTATGGGCTGGAGATGCAAACACTTCCAGCCTGCATTTGCAAAAAGGATGCATTCAGGGGTGTAGGCATGGGCTGTGTTTTCAAGGTGCTATTTGAATTCCACATGGAGCAGCATATATAACTATGCTGGAAAAATATTCGGAATTCTGCAGATTTTCCGAAAGATCATCTGCAGTATGATTGGTTAGTAATACACAGGAAAATTTCTTACACTGCGTCTCAAAAAGCTGAGCAAACACTGCATAACCCCTAATGGAAATACACAAGCAGTGCATGAACCAAATGGTGACCATTAAATGGGTGTCCTGTTATAATATGGAAATTCTACATAGTATGACAGCTTGTCTTATGGACATGCAAATAAGTATAAATATTGTCTCCATGGTACAATACTATAGCAATCGAAATAATATAGTCAAGTCAGTTGTTTGTTGCTAGGGAAGACTTTTCTCAAATTTTCCATTGGGGAATTGGTGTATTATTAAGTGGTGCAGTAGGGTAATGTTTTGCAATATATGATGTAACTCAATATTCAAGGCAAATCTATTTTGTCTCTATCATCAGCAGCATAGATAAACCCCTCCTCACCCCACCAAAAGAACAGCTCAATACCCCTCAGGAGTAGTTACCCATAGAAAACACTAGAGTGACAAAAAATCTCCTTGAGTCTAGAATCAATTAACTTCTACTTCACCAGAAAATCCCCCAAGTTACTTGCAACAATTACCAGCAACCTCATATTCTCAAAAGGCATATATGTAAAAAGCCAAGCCAATATGGCGATATGTCAACATGACATGATGTCAACCTAACTAATTTTGACATTTTATTGTGCATATGACAAATGAGTGCATCAGCAGAGCAGAGCAGAGCAGAGAAAAAAAAGTAAACATAGCTTATCATAGCTTGCCATTTTGAGGGCATCATTAGGATGTTCATGTCAATTTCACTAAAAGCAGCATATACATTAGAATGATAGTAACATTCTGAGTCAAGGTGGGAAACTCTTGACACTAGTCACTACAGAAAGTAATAAGCTTGGGTAAAATACTAACATCAAGAGCAAATTATATTTTCATTTAGACAATCTCTTTATTGGGGAGGACCTGTTACAATGGGGAAATTTTGTTTACAATGGTCTGATAGCTTGTCATTTTATAGGCATTGCCAAGGTTACATACCTTGGCAATCTTGTTCACTCTAAATAATTAGAAAACTTATACATTATTAAAGATGGAGAGACACAAAATTTGACATGGGACTTTGCTGAAAGTGTGTGATGAATTTGTGATCACGCAATAGTAGTGTAGTACCACAGCTGTTCATTATTTTGTCAAAATTTCTGCCTGGATGCGCAATAGTGAATCTACAATGCAACAAGATACCACAGACATGGTACCAGAGGATATAATCACTTTTACACAGTATGGATCTGAGGTATAAGTACTGCTTGTGTGTAAATGAGCACCAAGGCCCCATCAACATTTTTTTTCATGGTAAACCTGCCGAGCAGAGGATCAAACCTGTTCAAGGCGCAATAAGGGTACGGATCTGAACACTGCACCTCATTGTCAGCTGCGAATCTCTCACCAGGCACACAGAACAAGGCAATGCCTCTTTGGCGGTCCTTACTGTGGGGATGAGGGTAACAGAGTCAGACAGCAACTTGCGAATTACTTACCTCGTTTTTCCCTGCTCCAACCTTTTGCTGAGCGCCCATATTAAAGTCGTTGGTATGACCGGACAGGGATGCGGACCCTGTCTCCCAGATGGAAGGCCAACACTCTACCAATAGTGCCAACCACTCATTACATACACCTATACCACACGGAGTGAAGGAGGGGGAGGGGGGGGGGGGGTTGCATTGACAGAATATTAAAAATTAAATTAGTGCGAGAGGAGTTGTATTGGAGTTGGAGTGGCAATTTCCTGTTCTGAAGAGAACAAAACAACTAGAGCACCAATGGTGCTGTAGCTCAAACCACACTAATGTACAAGACAAATGTACAATTAGGTGATTAATGTTGAAACCAAGAAGGCAGTTAGAACAATGGCCTATTATGCCCTGTAACAACTCTTGACCTTAATCTTCATATGGCCAATGATGTCTTAGTAGTCAATAAACATACACATGAGTCCTGAATCTGGGCACCCTGAAGGTACCAGCACTGTGCAACAGAATTTGGAGGATATACAAGATTTTGCGGTATTCCAAATAATCAACCCTGGGGCCCAATCTGAGCCCTGGACCCAAAATTAACAAACACCCCAATGGACTCTCCCCAACGGCCATAAAGTAAACTTTGAAGAAAATTAATGAAGCTTGTGGAGGAGAATGCATTTCAAGTACCATTAGGTGAAATTTCATAAAATGAGCCCTCTGGCCCAAGTGGGACCATGGACCAAAAATTCTTGAACATCCAGAAGGTACAGCTGTTAGACCATCATTATGACCATACATCAGCACTGTGCCCCCACCAAAATTTGAAATTTTACACATAAAACCCTTATGGCCTCTGTGATGAACCTTTGACCTTGACCTTCACAGAGTCAAACATGTCCATGGGTAAATGAACATTGTGTCCAAGTTTGGTGAACATCTATCACAGAATGACTGCTTGGGGGCCGAAAAGGCAATTGTTGACACAATGGATAGATAGATAGTGGATAGAGTGACATGCAGATTCAAATAGCTCAACCAGCATAGCTATAGCTGGTTTAAGCTAACAAATCTGCAATGTTGTGTCATTTGTATTTGTTTCCTAAACCCAAACACTTTGATAATAGACAAATCCATTCAATTGCTTCTTGATATCTAGAAATCCTCAGAATGTATGCACACACTCACACACACACACAAAAAGTAAGAATGCATATTCTATGACTGGCAATCATATTTTCACTTTTACAATTCTGTACCTGAACCATGAGTGCATGAGGTGAGTGCACAAAGTATGAGAAGTTCCCCTTGGGGGCCGAGTCAAGACAGAGCTGTGATTCAGTTGCTGCAGGGTTGTACAGAAAGACGATGCTCTGAGTGAGTTTCCCGTCATAGAGGACCTTCTTGTGTGTGTCGGGCAGACTGATGTCGCTTTCTGAGGGAAACTTGAAAAAGTTTCTGGAAGAGAGAGGGTTAGGTCATGAGACCATGTGAAAGTTCACTAGGTGTCATTAAAACAACAAAATACTGACAAATTACACACCTTGGGGGCTTGGCTACTTTTGCAGACTGACTCATCTAACTTTCTGCATTATTGTGGAGATGGTTAGCGAGCACACACAACTTATAATAAACTATTGGCAACATAACCCAGGAGAGTGGACAGCAATTGAAAGTTATAAAGAATTATGATCAGTCACTATATCAAGTTGAAAATGGCCATAATCCGCATGTGGGTAGGAGGACAGCTGGTTTCAGTCAGCTGAGTTAACACTGTAAATTGCATCCACAGAATAGTATAACCATATAACATAAATAGTTAATAGTACTTCACTTCAGGAACAAAAAGAAAACCAGGGAAGAACCAGAATTAATGCCTTTGAAGTTCCAATTTCAGCCTTGAAATATTTGAGAAAATAGAATTAGTGATTGACAAGGTGTCATCATACTGAGCTACAAGGAAAACCTGAAGTCAAAATTACAGGCACGCAATCATTGATAGTAATGGAGAAAGAAAATGTTGATTGGTCCGGGAGGAAATTTGAGGAATTGGGAATTTTGAAACGAGGCGGTCGCCAAAAAGTGTCTCGCTGGTTGCGCGATCAGTGGGGTTTTTATTTATTCACTACACTCCACACTATACCCAACCAACTAGTTCAGAAGGACATTGTCATGTCAACGGAACATCACATATTTTCACAAATAAACACATAAAAATTCCTAGAATAACCGACCAATAAGGAACCAACTTAAAAATGTTCTAAATCCCCAGCCCGGGCTTCTTTGCCTCTTCAATCAGTTTCTTCATTATCCATTGCCTGTTTTTTTCCAAGCAGCCAGGACATGCCCACCCCTGCAAGGCAGCAAACACCCTACCCCGCATCCCCAACACACCAACAAACTATCCCTACGCAGCAGTCAAGGATGTCCCAAAATATATCTTTAGGAAACTCCACATTTGGCCCAGTCCCCAGGCAAGAAGCAAGGTACAAAAACAAGTTACAGTATTTGAATGGTAAGCAACATAATAAATTGCGTTGGGTATAAGAGAGGGGTTGATTGGTGGGCAGCTTTAACAGCGCAATGTCACAGGGAGTTGGGTTACTCGTTCCTCGGCTATTCGAACAAAAGCTATTATATGATGAATTCAATCAAATTCTGAAATCAAACACATAAGATTCAAAAAATGTTAAAGGACCAAATCTACTGAGTTTGGCGAAATATTCTTACCAAGGTTGGGAAATTGGAATATATATGCAAATTAGCACATACAATGCACTATACTGACCCCAGCTGTACTTCACAAATGAGCTGCGTGGATCACATCTACCAAGTTTTGTGGAAAAACCAACAAACTTTCAAAAATGCCAAAAAATATGGCCCAAATTAGAAATATTAAATGACTTCACTTTGAAATATTTTTTACATTAGACACATTGGACACATGCATGATTCATTTGAATATTTTTTTTAAAAGACCACATCCACCGAGGTTTCGTTAAACATCTGACAAACTTGCATTAAATTAGGCAAATTAGATGACCTAATTAGCATATTTTGTGTTGAAAATTAATTAGTTCATCCACCTGGCAGCCAGGTCCTACAATGCCTAACTACATCACTGTAGCACATACGGTTCTTATGTAATCTTGGTAACAAGTTTCAACAATAAATTACAGCATAATCAGCATATTTTGGGGTGAAAATCTAATTGTTCATTCACCTGTCATCCAGGTCCGACAGCCTAACTCAACATCACTGTAGAACATACGGTTATGATGTCATATTGGTCACAAGTTTACAACAAATTAAATTACATAAAATAAGTAATACCCAACTTAATTGATGACTTTGTGCCCAAAATCTAAACAGATTGGTCCACCCAACCCCGGTATACACACAAAATTTCATCATAATCGGCCCCACGGTTGGTGAGAAATTCCTGCTAACGAGAAAGTCTGACACACACGCCACACCCATAGTGACCGCTAAGTCTCTTCCTGAATTTCATTCAGGCCGATACAAAGTGTTACTGCAAGTGGTTCGTCAAGGGCAAAAGCAATTGCACCCGGCCAATAAATCACAAAGAATAACACCACCCCTGCCCAGTAACTCTTCCCCATTATCTATTCCACATTGATTTACCATGTACACAAAAGTGGTAGTACCACTAACCATTTTCATATCAAATTATGAGAAGCACATTGTTAAGAATTTTCTAACCTACAGGCACAGAAAAAAAATGAAAAGAAAGCTAGGCTATAAATCTTCCCCAAAACGACAGTAATTCGACAAACAGAGAGATTTGAGTATTTCTAGGTTTGTAGTGTTCATGTTAGGTGTTAGTATTAGAAACAGGAATAATTGCTTGTAACGTTTTGTTACCTATCACGTTTATTGATCGTTAAAAAAAAGATGGATAGATTTGTCCATGTTGATTTATAAGCAATTCATAGCCTGGCAGTAAACTTCCTCGGCACAATGTCAGTTTTTGTGTCTCAGCATGTACTCTGGTTACTCCATCAAAGTTGATTCATTGAAATGTCAAACATGCTAGCCAGTATGAAAATGATGTAATTTCCCTCTGATTCAGCTTCTGACAATCGGAAGTACGGGGAAAGTTTAGGTTACTTTTTGGAGGAGCGTGTGCGTATTATTTTTTTGTCTTGTCCGATGTAATGAAGTTTTGTATTTGAACTAGAGCACCAATGGTGCTAATAAGCAAACCGCACAAATGTATCAAACGATGTACAATTGAGTGACAGATGTTCAAATCATGAGGGCAGTTTTCGATTTATGGCCTATTGTGCTCTTGTAATGACTTTTGATTTTGCTCTTCATATGGTAAAAAATGTCTTAGCAGTCACTAAACATTGTTTTCAGTTGATCAACATCTACAAAGACTGACCATTGAAAGAGAGAAAGGCACTTTCAACACAAGTGGCCTAAGTTGTGCCCTATGAATGCCGACCCTTCACATGGCGCATATGTCCGAAGGTCAATGAACATTGAGTTCAACTTTCGTCAACATCTATCAAAGAGTTTATCCAACAGATGCTACTGTTTTAATATTCAACAATAATTCTCTACGACGTTGCATCTAGAATCTGCAAAAGAAAAGGTAATTATACCTTTCACTTCACACATAATGGTCATTATGCCCCTTCAAAAACCTTTGACCTTGACCTTTCAGTGGTCAAAGATGACCCAAAGGTCCATGAACATTGTGTCCAAGTTTGATTCAACATCCAACAACGAAGAATGACGGCTGACACACTAAATAGCTAATAGAGTCGACAGCTTGTAGGCCGTGTTCGCGCTGATGGTGTGCGCGGATTGCGGGATTCGCGCAACTCCTCGCATGATTTCCGCAGAGAATGGTCGTATGCGGCAAATTCCCGCACTCTTTTTTGCGATGGAGTTGGCACTACACCAAACAAAACAACACACATGAGCTCAGTACTTACTAATGCACATAAAATACAGACACAGCCTTCATTCATCACTGCATTGTGAAACAGAATCATATGCCTAACGTAGAAGAGCCTTCGTATACATGATGATGGACGCAGTTCCTCGGAGCAGTACACAACAGCTGTGCACAATACTCGGTACCTGAGCACTCCACGCAACCCAATTTGCTGCAAGTAAACAACTCAATAGCTGCTTCTAGTTTAAGTGTATGATTCTATGGGCAGATAGGTACAGGGCATGTGCAATGATTAGGCCCTAATATATTACTGCTGTATTAGGTTAGGCTAACATTACTTCCTGCAAAGTTCTGTGTAAGCGCAGACCTAATTGATCGAGGGCAAAATTATGGAAAAAATACTTCAAATATTCCTATTTTGCTAGCTCACTTCAAGCTAGGTGTAGATTTCCAGAGTATTTACCCATGTTTGTCATTCAGATCTCAGCTTCCAATACAATCATATGTGATTAGGTTATACTGTATATTGTGTTGACTACACTGCAGGCTAGCCAAGGCAAGGCCACATGTGTGGGTTAGGTTGTGGGGATTGTTACGATTTTTCACCACCCCCCCCCCGGCCCGCTAATCTAAAAGTATTCATACATGTGATTGGGATTCATGCTAGATAGACTTGTTTGGGGAGAAGATAACGGATTAAGGGGTGGGGACAGGTTTGGCAGGATTTGGGAGATTGGCTCATCGCTCGAGATAAGTGATGATACAGCTATGCCTGGCACATTGAACTACTTTGGAGCTGAGGGGCAAAAGTATGATCCAGCGCTGACCATAGGCCTAAATCTGTTTGGGTCAATTGCAAATGATCGCCGTCACAGAGGGTGTATGAAATGGGCTGGATGGGGGGGGTGGTGCATAGAGTGGCTGATTTTTTTGAGTGGCTGATTTTTTTAGGGGGGCCAGTAGGATTGAAAGTCATAGGCCTAATGACTTTTAATCAAACATACAATGCATTTCTGCTGTAGTGCTGTCGTTTAATAATTCTGAGAAAAACAAACATCATAGTTTGTTCATCAAAACCGGGCTTGTGTTGGCTGATACCCTGCTGAAAAATATCAATCGCAAAATGCGATGCATTGATTGGGGTAGGAAGCCAATCAACAAATTCTCGAAATCTCCCCACTTTTGTCAGATCCAAAAAAAAAAAGGCTTTAAGGGGGGAATTTCCCCCCCAAAATATAAATTATTAGCGCCAACACGGATGTGATGGGATTCATTGTAGACTTGGTGGGGAAGGAGATAATAGATTCAGGGGTGAGGACAGGTTTGGCTGTTTTGGGGAAATTGGCTCATCGACCATCGCTCAAGATGAGCGATGATACGGCTATGGCACATTGAACTACTTTGGAGCTGAGGGGAAAACTGCAGTCCTCAACAGTATTTTTCACCGATCCAGCACTGACCATAGGCTCAAATCTGTTTGGGTCAGTTGCAAATGATCACCGTCTCAAAGAGGGTGCATAGAGTGGGACGGGGTGGGGGTGCATAGAGTGGCAGATTTTTGGGGGGAAAAGGGGGTGGGGAATGTACTAGGCCCAATTTTTTTTTTTTTAAATCAAACACACAATGCAGTTCTGCTGTATGCTGTTGTTTAATAATCCTGGAAAAAAAACAGACATGATACAATTGTTCATCCAAAACTGGGTATGTTTGCTTGACAATATCCAGGCTGATGAAATCAATACCAAGATGCCGATGGCACTGCAATATGTGTAGCCGTATGGGCAATATGACAGCCAATCAACAAAATCAAGAAATCCCCCCCCTTTGGTCAGATCCCCCCAAATTTTTTCCTGAAGGGGGGAATTTCCCCCCCAAAATATAAATACTAGCGCAAACACGTTGTAGTTTCCAAAGGGGGGACCTGGGGGACCAAATCCGAAGAGCCGTAGTTGTAGGCTTTCAGTGATATGCCAGATCAAGGAAATTTTATCATATTACTCATGTACTGCATAATTTACACTGGCTGCCCATTCGCCAACAGATCGATTGTAAAGTGATGATCATGAATTTCAAATGTTTATATGGACTCGACACTGGGATACCTGTCGGACTTGGTATCATGGTATGTTCCCCCGTCCTAGGTCGGTGAGAAGTACTTTCCCCATGAAGGAAAAGCTTTCTCTGGTGGAAGTAAGAAGTGCTTCAAGGATAGGGCATTCCAGTACTATGGCCCCAGACTTTGGAACAGTATGCCAAGCACATCAAACTACCACAACTATTTCAGTACTTTTGAATCAAATCTTAAGACACATCTATTTAATGGGCTTTGCAAGGGGGGACGATGTTTCTCAGTGTAATGCTTCCCTTCTGTAGGCTGCCTTTGATTACGTCTGTAGATATTGTGTGCATTATAAATGCAATTCATTATTATCTGTTTCATTTATATGAATCAACACTGTGGACCAAAATTTGTAGGAGAGGAAGCATTTTGCGTGATTGCACATGATGGGCCTTTGGACCCACACTGAGCCTCAACTCCTGAATACTGGTGAACCCTGAATGTACATCTATCAGACTGCCATTATAACTGAACATCAGCACTGACTACAATCTGGGACAAAATATTTGGGACACTTGGCAGCATTTCGAGCAGAAAAGACTTATGTCGATGGTGTGCCTGATTATGCCCGTGAAAAAAACTTGTCTATATCCCCCACCCCCTTCCTCCCCCTGACAATGTTGCACTTTGGTAACTTCTCCGCTGCAGATAACAACTTTGAACGGGGGAGCGGGGGTGTCCCCAAGGTATTTTGTCCAAGATTGCTGAGTATTTGTATGGTCCGGAGTTGCATGCTCGGCTCGCTGCCGAACATGGTCGGAATAGTACCAGTCTTGACAGTGCTCGGTGTCGGTGTTGGCTGAGTAGTATAATTTATTTAGTTGTTAGTATGTTGATGTAGCCCTCTACACATCAGATAATTGGGTGCTAAAGTGGGGAGAAATAAGTCGGGGAATCAACGATTATAAAGGATGGTTGACAAGCTGTAGTTACGGAGTCAATGAATGCTACTGCCAAACAGGATACCGGTCATGTGAAATGTAGGTGAGCCCTATCAGAGGCTCTCAACCTCCTAGCAGAGGCTAAGAGAGCCACATCACTATTCTACTATATATAGTCGTTTCTGCGCACCCACAACGCTTATGGTTGCCATTGCGACGCGTTAACACGCTATATTAGAACCGCGACGTGGATCCAGTTCCACCAGCCCCCACGAAATCGGGCTTGTCGGGTTTTTCATTTAGAATTAACTATGTATTTCTGGTCTTGGTAATGCTTGCAAACTGATCTGAAGATGCGCTCGAATGATTGAAAATACACTTTATGCAATTCGGTAAGTTGTACACTTTGACTAGACATAACATCAATTAGTATTATATCGTTGTAAATGTGGAGCGAACTGTGGCAACACAAAACAACTTGCATAGGGGCCGATCGAAGCAGTGGAATGGGATTGAGTCTTGCCTGCCTTTAGATTATTGTTTCATGTACGGGCGAGCAAATGGGACGACCTCCCGGTGTAAAGCGAACACCATAGCTTGTCATCTTATTGGCCTTAATATGAACTCACTATAACACGTGGTTGGCATCACATTTTGTCAGGAGAGTCACGTGACTAGTTCGCGAACAGTGATTTGTGGATAGCGCACTTTGTGCCCGAACCATGCAAAAAAGAGAGAACGCAACGGTCTACCACCAAATTATTAAAGGTTAACTAAAAGTAACATTTTTATTATTGCATGTAGACCGTGGAATTTTTACGCTCAACGTCAATTTTGGTAACTTGAAAACCTTTTCTAACCAAAGTCGCCTCACTCCTTGTGAACTTGGAATAAAACACATATTGATCATTGGCGGATTAAAATTCGAGGTTTCTCGAGGTTTCTCCGTTGGAAACACTGGTTTGCACATGGTGGTTTGATCGTTGACGGACACAACCATGTAAAACTTCACGTGCTCTTCCGTTGTAGGGATATCTTCCCAACCTCAACAACCAGTTGCGCAGATGGGATCTTGACCCCCGGACCTACCGTATGACCATTGCATTTAGGTCAGACGACAGTTACTGATGAATACTGAGATATGTATTACTACCATGTAGGTACCACGTTCTATCATATGCAGTAATGTGAGACAATCACAGTTATCAGAACAATATATAGTAAGGGGTTCCCGCTCAATATGATGTCATTGTCAATGAATGTACATGCGAGCCTTATGGCAGAAGACATGTGTACTTCTATGAACATGTGAGGCCATAGCACTAAGGTGAATAAACTTAGTGTAACAAAGATATACGTTTTTGGTTCATGGACTTTTTGTCCTGTGTTGTAGTCGTGCTACTTGTCAAAATAAATGTCATTTCTGCAGTGTGCCAGAAATTATTGACCGAACTGCCACTAACTTTCCTACATTCTTGATTACATTAAATGTTCACGGGGGGTGGGGGGGGGGTGTCATCACGCCAGTAAACATATAGTCTTCGTCTTGTAATGCTGCCTGCAGATTTTCTAAAACTGTTTCCTACTGCGAGGAACCAACACACACCTCGTGGAAATGGTCAGTAATTAGAGTTCCCGAGTTAAAACTTCGCTCATGGGCACTCAGACGATCTTGGACAAAATAGTTTGGACACTTGGCAGCATTTCGACAAAAAAGACCTATGTCGATGGTGCGCATGAGTACGTGCCCAGGAAACAACTTGGTCTATATCCCACCCCCTTCCTCCCCCTGAACAATCTTGCACTTTGTTAACTTCTTCTCCGTGCGACACAACATTAACGGGGGGGGGGGGGGGGGGCGTGGGGTTCCCAGGTATTTTGCAATATTTTAGCTGTATCAAAATTTGTAGAGAAGCATTTTGTGTGATTTTACATGATGGGCCCTGGGGCCAGCAGTTCGCAAACAACCCCGATAGACCACTACCCAAGGAAAATTACATGAAACTTTGAAAAGAATCAATTGAAACTCTGGGAAGAGTACCATTGTGTGAAATTTCATGAAATGGGCCCGGGCATTGGTACCGTGGATCAAATATTCCTGCTCACCCCGTAGCTATGACTGTTAGACCAGTTCATTTATGACCCAACATCAGCAATGTGCCCAAAAACTTGTAGGAGATAGAATTTTGTGGCATTTCATACCATGGGCCCAAGGGCTCAAATATATAGTATGAGCTTCATCTACCAGGTTGGTTCAAGTTCTTGTGTTCACAAGCCAAAATTGGTCGAATAACTGTCAACAATTTGTTCTATTTTCAACCGAAACCCTGACTCAACCAAAACAATGGGTTCCTGTACTCCCCACAAAAAAGCTATTCAATCAATTTCAAACTTGTTCGACTCAATCATTCTGGACTTATCATTTTACAATGATTTCAGACTTAATGACCTCTGGTGACCTTCAATGACTCTGACCTGACCCCAGACCCAGCTTTAATGCACTCCTCATGGGGAACACACCTACCAATTATGAGCTTCATCCATCCAGGTGGGGGTCGAGTTCACAGTTTACAAGCTAAAATAGGCCAAATATTGACTTTTCAAAAAATTCACCCCCGCCGCATACAAAAGAAGATAGGGTTCCTGTCACTACTACTCCCCATAAAAAGTTACACACCAAATTTCGACCGTGATCAGACAAACCATTCTGACTTATCGTGTCACCAGGTTTTAAGACTGAACCTCTATGACCCTTCAGATGACGCACGACCTACCCCAAAACATAGGGTTCATGTACTCATCATTGGAACACATCTATACCACGTATGACTTCATGCATCCATACTGGGTCGATTTATTGTGTTTACAACCAAAATTGGCCCAAATATCGATTTCCTCCACAATTTTCTTTTTTTGACCAAAATTCAACCATTACCCCAACCTATACAAACCCAGGAAGCCAAAAGGCTCAGTGATTCCTTGACCCTTTCTGACAACCTATAGCCAGACACACAGACAAACGAGAGATTTTACCAGCTCGTTATGGGCTATCATAACGTTTCTGAAAATTTCAATTTTTCCCAACCAACTAAGTGGGTTCCTTACTCTTGATAAGAAAGCTACACTCTGAATTTCAATGTTTTCAGACTTTGAACTCTGGTGACCTCAGATGACATACCAAGTATGAGCTTTAGCCATAAGGTGGGGTCAAGTTATCATGTTTACAAGCCAAAATTGGCCAAAATATCGACTTTCCACAAATTTTCTATTTTTGACCAAAATTCACCCCCAACCTATACCAGAAACAATAGGGTTCCTGTACTCCCCATAAGAAAGTTACACACTAAATTTCAAAAACCTGAATCAACTCACCAGGGGGATCTTGTCTATGTTTACGTTTTTTCAGACTTTGACCTCTGGTGACCTCAGATGACCTCTGACCTGACCCCAAAACAATAGGGTTCATGTACTCATCATAGGAACCACACATACCAAGTATGCATGCTTCATCCATCCAGGTGGGGTCAAGTTATCGTGTTTACAAGCCAAAATTGGCTAAGTATTGACTTTTCACAAATTTTCTATTTTTGACCAAAATTCACCCCCAACCTATACCAGAAACAATAGGGTTCCTGTACTCCCCATGAGAAAGCTACACACCAAATTTCAACCCGATCAGACCAACCATTCTGGACTTATCGTGTTTACAAGGTTTCCAGACTTTGACTTCTGGTGACCTCAGATGACTCTGACCTGACCCCAAAACAATAGGGTTCATGTACTCATCATGGGGAACACACATACCAAGTATGCATGCTTCATCCATCCAGGTGGGGTCAAGTTATCATGTTTACAAGCCAAAATTGGCCAAAATATTGACTTTTCACAAATGTTATATTTTTGACCAAAATTCACCCCCAACCTATACCAGAAACAATAGGGTTCCTGTAATCCCATTGAGGAAGCTACACACCAGATTTCCAACCTGATCAGACCAACATATTTGGACTTATCGTGTTACAAGGTTTTCAGGACTTTGAACCTCTGGTGACTTCGATGACCTCTGACCTGACCACGACAAAGGGGTTCATGTACTTATCCTGGGGACCACCACATACAAAGTATGAGCGTCATTTCATTCCCCCAGGTGGGGTCGAGTTATCGTGTTTACATACACACATACACATGCACACACACCACTGTCATGATTCAAAGATTAAATCACAGGAATACAAAAATTGAGTTTTTATTCTTTGCATGTAACTCTAAAATAAACACATTTTCTAAGAACTTGACCTTTGACCTAATCTGTGAGATGTTGTGTAATCCAATAAACCCAATAAAAACTAGCATGACAGATCTCTACAAGCCCCAACTGCCCTCATTTCGAACGTATTGTCTTTTAATGAAACTTCGGAAAATTGCAGAATTGCGATAAGTCACTCAATGACCTTCGGTGACCTTGACACTTGTTAAAGTTGATCAGGATTGAGGGTACCAGCTCCAACAAGCCTTCACGGAAATCACCATCAAAAATCTGCTAGAATCATGCAAATTGGCAAACCTAATGCCAATTAGCACTTAAATGACCTCTTGCGGAACTATACCAATGTAAAATTTATCGGGTTATAGATACACCATCTCCACCGAGTTTCGTCCAAATCCAAAAACCTTTTGAAAATCGCAGAAATCATGCAAATCGACTACAGTCAAGTAGCATAAATAGGCCAGGAATCTATTCAGGTCGTGGACACCTCATGTTGTTAGGATATGCTGAATGGCAAGCACCACGGCATCTACGATCAAGAGTATCTTATACACAAGCTTCGGGGCGATTTTTATTAAAATGCAAACTTATGCAAATTAGTTATGGTCTTTCGGGAGGAAATGTGGATGCACATCGAGAACTCTACACGGAACACCTCCACGAAAGGACTTCAGCCATGACAAACTTCATGGTTAGGAGATATTCAACTGCACATCAGAAAAGACGAACAGACAGGACAGAAAAACAAAAACAAACAAACAGTTGGACAGACAGAAAGACAGAGACCACAACTAAGTTTGACCACTAGGTCTTCTGGAACAAAAGTTCAGGCGAGACAAAAAGGCAAGGGAATCTTAGTTTGAGCTGAAAATAGACGACACCGACAGGATCGATCGGATAAGGTCCTTGGGGTCGAGTCTGAGTCATTGAACTTCAAATTGAGTCCTTGCAGATAGGGACTAGGGTTCAACTCGATTCTAGCCACGACTAGCCGTCACTGCCAACCCGTATTTCTACATATCACAATCATAGCAGTACAAGTAGATGTCAATCTGAGGACAGTATTGCTCTCAGCGTCACCCTATTACCGATTCACTCCACCAACAGTATTCTACTTATAACAATCATGGCAGTACTGGTTATATCTATCTACGCTTTCAGTCCACCAACAGTTATTCTCACATATCTGAATAGACATGTAAAGGCAGGCAATGAGCAGTGGGAGAACGCGGGAGTGGGCAGTGCCAACCCAGCCCCCACCCCGTCCGGAAAGGCAAGGTGTGGTGGAGGTTTCCCCCCCCCCCCAGTTATGAGCCCAATAAAAACCTTTTACTTTTCAGCTCAACCCCTTCAATGGAGTGAGAACTAACTCTCATGTTTCATAACACATTAACTGAAACCAGGAAAGCCAAAAGGCGTAGTGATTCCTTGACTTTCACAACCTATAAGCCAGACACAAGGACAAATGGGAAGGAGTCATCATGGGAAACATATCGTCTGACACATTTCACATTTTCCCAACCAACCAATAGTTTTCCTATACTCTTGAAGATAGCTACACACTAATTCAAGGATTTCAGACGGGGCCTCTGGTGACCTCAAACAATAGGGTTTCATATACTCATTCAGGAACTTTCTGACCGACCCCAAAACCAATGGGTTCATGTACTCATCAGGAACACACATACCAAGTATTGAGCTTCACCCATCCAGGTGGGGTAGAGTTATCGTGTTCACAAGCCAAAATTGGCCAAATATGACTTTTTCCCAAATTTTCTATTTTTCACAAAAATTCACCCCCGACCTTGATACCAGAAAACAATAGGGTTCCTGTATCCAATAAGAAAGCTACACAACCAGATTGAACATGAGATCAGCAGACCATTGGACTTATCTTGTTCACATGGTTTTTCAGACTTTGACCTTAGTGTGGTGACCTCAGATGACCTCTGACCTACACCAAAACAATAGGGTTCAGGTACTCATAATGGGGAACACCCACATACAAGTATGAGCTTCATCCATCCAGGTGGGGTCAAGTTATCGTGTTCACAAGCCAAAATGGCCCCCAAATTATTAACTTTCAAAATTTCCTATTTTTGAACGAAATTCACCTCCGAACTATACCAGAAAACAAGAGGGTTCCTGTAACTCCCCATAAGAAAGCTACACACCAAAATTTGAACCGTGATCGGCGACGACGAACCATTCTGCCTATCGTGTTCACAAGGTTGTCAGACCTTGGACCTCTGGTGACCTCAGATGACCTCTGACCTGACCCCAAAACAAAGGGTCAGGTACTCATCACGGGGAACACACATACTAAGTATGAGCTTCATCCATCAGGTGGGGTCGAGTTTATGTGTTCAACTAAGCCAAAATTGCGCCAAATTATAATTTTCACAAAAATTCCTATTTTGACCAAAATTCACCCCGACCTAGACCGAACAACAATAGGGTTCCTGTACTCCCCCTAAGAAAGCTAACACCACATTTGACATGATCAGCCCAACCGTTCTGGACCTATCGTGTTCACAAGGTTTTCAGACTTTGACCTCTGGTGACCTCAGACGTCCTCTTACCTGACCCCAAAACAATTAGGTTCAGTACTCATTATGGGGAAACACACATTACCAAATAGGAGTTTTCATCCATCCAGGTGGGGGCGGTTATCGTGTCACAAGCGCGTTACATCACACACAAAGATACATACGCAGACATACAACATACAGAATCTACAAACATACAGTATCCAAACACACACACCACACACAACACACGGTCATGGATGCATAGATTCTCTGAACTTCGTCAAGGAATCAAAAATGATAATTGGAGCACGAAAGTAAATCCAAAGGGACAGGTGTGAAAACCCAGAGTGGGGGTGTTCAGTGGTGCTATATTGCAACCAAATTGCTCCAAAAAAGCCACAAGAATTTCCTTTGTAGACCTTCATCCATAGAAAGCTTTTATATCATGTCCATTCGACCTCTGTTGACTTTGAATTGATCTACCTGTTGTTCAGAACCCACAGTAGTGATAGTCAACATCCCCAAGTTTTGTTTAAAAATTTAAAAATTGCATTGAATGATGCCAATTTTACTCTCTTGTTTGAGCATAACAACCAGTCTACATTCAACAAAAGTTGTTCAATTCAACAATTGGAGGAAATTACCACAAATACACTAATTTGACCTCCAGTGGCCCTTGGAACGGACATGTGTTTTTTTTTTTCGAACCACCTTTTTTTCCCTCTAACCGAACTTTCTTTTTCCCCTCTCACCAAAATGTTGTAAAAATCCACAACAATGGAGAGCACAGACATGCAGTAAATGCCCTCGGACCCATCCAATTGGTACCTGGGCGAGCTTGTAACAAGTTTTAGATAAATCAGATAAAGTGCTAAGTTAGAATTTACTTACCGCTAACAACGTAATGTTTCTTGGTGGTGGACACAGCACAAAACCATGATATTTTCCCGGAACTTAGTTTGTGGGAATATAATGATGGCGTACAGCCGACTTTACCATCATTGCTCTCCTAATACTTTGGTTCCCCAATTACTCACGTCAACCAGCTCATTGCTTACATATCATAGCAGGACAATCCCTTGCAAACATACTTATTCATAACTAAACTGAGGTCACTGGCGTATATTATATGTATTTTTCAGATAATTACCTAATGGTTTAACAATATCCTATTCAATCCAGGCCATGCATTAATGTTTCATTGGAGATTTAACTTCTAATATCCGCTGTCCTGTTTCACAAACTGGCATAATTGGCGACAACAATTGAAGGAGCAGATGAAGAATTTGTCTACCACATGTGAATATTCAATGAAAACAAAGCACATGCTTCAAAAGACTACAGACACTTGTAACAAAATTGTTCCCCCCTCCATCGCGCCTCTCATGTTGGGAGACGAAGACAGACGACATTATGAGCTGCTCGTGACACTCCCGGAGGGACACCCATATAATAACGGATGACAATCCCGTTGCAGCATGGGCTGCCGTTTTCCCGATTGCAGAGAGGCCAGCAGCACAGGGCATTCCAGGTTGGTTTGTACTGGCATAAAGGAAGATACATGATAACATTTAGATTGGTCCAAGGAACTGGCAAACACTTAATTCCCAATTGATCTAATGTGACTTCTGTAAATGCTGATGGCCGTTCTTTTCAATCATCCTGCAGGTTTTTGTAGCTTGTAACCCTATATTAAACTAGCACCAATGGTGCTGGAATTTAATTGGAATGCCATTACAAAGGCTATGAAGGGTAAAGCTTGTCGACGACTGTATTTCCTTCTTAAACTACCAGCGTGGAGATTGGAACTACAATATTGATCTCTTCTCTCAGAGCCCATTCAAAGCATCCTCACGTCTTGGTAAGTCTGTTTTGAGGTAGTATGCCGAAGAAACATAGAGTAGATCTAGAACAATTCGTAGATCTGCGGAATGCTGCTTCGGCCTAGGACTTCCACAATTGACGCTATCTATGAGGAAAGTTTTTTGCTAAAGAAGGTAAATGCAATAACGGCAATGTAAACTCATCCCTTTCAGACCTCACAACATTACAACAGATCTGCTTAGAATCGTGTTCCATCCCAACAGCCGTTTCCGCAATTCATTTCTTCCGGAAGCTACCCACTTGTATCATTCCCTACGCTATCCTTGTTATGTTTTTCTGTTTTTCCAGACTTTTCCCATACATGTATTATATTTGTATATTTTGTCTAATAATGTGCTGTACGTCGGCAGAAAACCCATTTTCGGTTTTTCTTTATAAAGGACATAAATTACTATCTATCTATCTATCTTTATCTGTAGCTAAAACCGCACAAATGTCCACGACAATGTACAATTATGTGATAACTGTTCAAGATCAGAGCCAACAAGCCAGTTCAAACAATGGCCGATTGTGCCCCACTAAGGACTCTTGACGGCTCCCTACTTTTTGGCCTGATTTTTACTGTTTTACCTTGTTTTTTATTATTGGCCTACTCAAAACATACACTATAATTCAACTTCCAGAAAAGGCAATTTTTCGCTCTTTGTAGAGTGAGATTCACTAGGTTTAGCAAACACTTCACACAATGGCTGAATTTAATTCCTAATTCTGTAATGACAATGTATTTTAATTACAAATGGGTGAACAATAAAAGAGGCAACACATAGGAAACATGAGCACTTCAAGGAAATGTGCATTTTATAGTTCCTTTCGCCCTAGTGCTGTACCTTCACAAGGTCAAAGCTGCATCAGCAATCAATGATCACAGTGTATAGTTTGGAAAAACTCAATCAAAGGATGAAAAATGCCACGAAGGCCTTCCACACAGTGCCTTATATGCCTAATGACCCTTGACAATAACCTTCACAGGTCAATATGCCCCAAGAGTCACGGAACAACTGTGTTTCAAATTCAGCCAAGCCATCCAGCAAAGAATGAATGCCTTGGGGGCCAATAAAAATTTTTTAACAAACATTTTTACTATTTTAATTCCAATGGCCTAGTGCCATTCCTCCAAAATCTGCATAAACGCTGCAAGTAGCACTGCCAAGGACATCATAATTTATTTCAGGAAATCCTAATGCACTTGTAGGAGGAACTACATTTTGAATTTTCCACATAATGGCCCCATTTTTGCAGACCTTTTTGCGGTTTAAGATTTCCCAGTATAGTCAATAGTCAAAAGACTGAGCGAACATGAAATCCCAAAAGAAAGGAAGGCAAAGGTTGTGGAGGATGTACCCCAAAAAATTTTTAACACTTTCTGACCTGCCAATTGGACTGGTCCTACAGACCTGCACTCGAGTCTTCTGCATTGTATCTTTTTCCCACACTGCACATGAACCAGAAGCCCAAAAGGCTTAGTGATTCCTTGGACAACCACGGTAAGGGTTGTGTATCAATTCTTAATTTCCCCCTAACACCAGTCTCATGATTAACTGAGATCATAGCACTAATTTACTAGTGCATGTATTTCATGATCCAGCCAGGCAGTTTGGACATAGCCTGATTACAAATGTAAAACGTAATTCGTTGCCAAAAATACCAGAATTGTACAGCCTATATTATGGTCGCTTTAACTGTTTGAATACTGTTGTAACAACAAAAATAGCGTTCATAGTACTCATCATGGGAAGCACCCCCACCAGTTGAACTTGATTCCCACCAGGCCATGTTGAACTTTGCTGATTACAAGTAAAAAGTGCCCAAAATAACAGAATTTTACATGTTTCCACGTTTTGCCCAAGTGGACCCCCGATCTCATACAACAATAAATAGCGTTCATGTACTCATCATGGGAAGCACACAGACCAAGTTTGAACTTTATCCCACCAGGCATGTTGGACTTTCCTGATTACAAGGTAATAAGTGCCCATAAATACCATCAATTTTACAGTTTTCCACTTTCCCCCAAAAGTTACCCCCAATTCATACAACCTAAATAACGGTCAGGACCTCATGGAAGCACCCCACCAAGTTTGAACTGGCTCCCACCATGCATGTTGCTTTGCCTGTTACAAGGTAAAAGGCCAAACTACATTTCACAGTTTCCTCCCGTTTCGGGCCCAAAATTGACCCCTACTCAAACAACAAGTAATAGCGTTCATGTACCATCATGGGAAGCACACCACCAAGTTTTTGAACTTGATCCACCAGGCATGTTGGAACTTTTGCCCTGATACAAGGTACACGTGCCCAAAATACCAAATTTAAAGTTTCCACTTTTGTTGGCCCAACAGTTGAAACCCCTACCCATACAACAATACATAAGCGTTCATGTACTCACCATGGGAGCACCCCCCAAGTTTGAATTTGATCCCACCAGGCATGTTGGACTTGCCTGATACAAGGTAAAAGTGCCCAAAATACAGAATTTTTACAAGTTTCCAACTTTGTTTGGCCAAAGTTGACCCCCTACTCAGACACAATACATAGCGTTCATGTACTCATCATGGGAAGCACATCACCATAGTTTGAACTTTATCCCACCAGCATGTTGGACTTTGCCTTATTCCCAGGTAAAATTGCCCAATTACCAGAATTTTTACAAGTTTTTCCACTTTTTCACCTCCCACAAAAGTTACCCCCACTCATACAACATAATAACGTTCCATGTACTCATACATGGGAAGCACACAGCCCACCAGTTTTAACTTGATCCCACCAGCATTGGACTTTGCCTTGATTCCAAGTAAAGGTGCCAAAATAACAATTTCACAAGTTTCCGTTTTCGCCCACAATTGCCCCCCCTACTCAACAACAATATACGTTCATTTTACCCTCATGGGAAGCATCACCCACCAAGTTTGAACTTGGATCCCACCAGGCGGTTGGACTTTGCCTGATTACAAGGTTAAAATGTGCCCAAAATACCAAGAATTTTTACAAGTTTCCCTTTTGCCCAAAATAACCCTACCCATACAACATACATACGTTCATGTACTCACCATGGGAACACACCCACCAAGTTTGAATGTTTATGCTCACCATGCATGTTTGACTTTGGCCTGATTACAAGGTAAAAGTGCCCAAAATACCAGATTTTTACACACGTTTCCACCTTTTTGCCCAAAGTTGACCCCCTACTTCAGACAACTAATAGCGTTCAGGTACTCCTCATGGGAAGCACACTCACACCAAGTTTTGAACTTGATCCACCAGGCCTTTGGACTTTGCCTGATTACAAGGTAAAAGTGCCCAATCTCCAGAATTTTACAAGTTTCCCCTTTTTTTCCCCAAAAGTTACCCCCAACTCATACACAATAATAACTTTCATGTACTCATCTTGGAAGGCACAACACCCACCCAATTTTTAACTTGATCCCACCAGGCATGTTGACTTTGCCTGATTACAAGGTAAAAATTCCAAAAATAACAATTTCACAATTTTCCCGTTTTTCGGCCCAAAAGTGACCCCCTACTCAAACCAACAATAAATAGCGTTCATGTACTCAGCATGTGTAAGCTCACCCACCAAGTTTTGACTTGATCCCACCAGGCAATGTTAAACTTTGCCTGATTACAAGTAAAAGTGCCCAAAAATACCAGAATTTTACAATTTCCACTTTTTGCCCAAAATTGGAACCCTACCCATACACCAATACATAGCGGTTTCATGTACTCACCATGGGAGCACCCCACCAATTTGGGAAGGATCCCACCAGCATGTGTGGACGTTTGCCTATTACAAGGTCAAGTGCCCAAAATACCAGAATTTGACAATTTCCCACCTTTTTGCCCAAAGTTGACCCCCTACTCAGACAACAATAAATGCTTCATGTAACTCATCATGGGAAGCAGATCCACCAAGTTTGAACTTGATCCCACCAGCCATGTTGACCTTTTGGCCGATTACAAGGTAAAAGTGCCATATACAGAATTTGACAAGTTCACTTTTTTTTTCCCCAAAAGTTACCCCCAACTCATACACGATAAATAATAACTTCATGGACTCATCATGGGTAACACACCCCCAATTTTCAACTGATCCCACCAGGCATTGTGACTTTGCCCTATTACAAGGTAAAGGCCAAAATAACAATTTCACAAGTTTCCCCCCGTTTTTGCCCAAAATGACCCCCTACTCAACAACAATAAATAGCGTCATGTACTCATCATGGAAGCACACCCCCAGTTTGAACTTGATCCCACCATGCATGTGGGACTTTGCCGATTACAAGGTAACATTTCCCAAAATATCAATTTTTACCAGTTTCCACTTTGTTGCCCAAAATTGAACCCCACCCCTACAACAATACATAGCGTTTTCATGTACTCACCTGGAATCACACCCCCCAAGTTTGAATTAATCCCACGCGCATGTTGTGACTTGCCTGATTACAGGTCCAAGTGCCCAAAATACCAGAATTACAAGTTTTCCACTTTTTTGCCCAAAGTTTGAACCCCCATAGCTCAGCACAACATAATACGTTCATGACTCATCAATGGAAGCAACACTCACAATTTGACTTGATCCCACCCGGCATGTGGGACTTTGCCTGATTACAGGAAAAGTACCAATTATACCAGAATTTTTACAAGTTTCCCCACTTTTTCCCCAAAGTTTACCCCCCCAACTCCTACAACAATAAATAACGTTCATGTACTCATCATGGGAAAGCCACCAACCACGTTTTAACTTGATCCCACGGCATGTTGGAACTTTGCCTGATTACAAGGTAAAAGTGCCAAAAAATACAATTTTCACAAGTTTCCCCGTTGTTCTCGCCCAAAATTTGCACCCCCTACTCAAACAACAATACATAGCGTTCATGTACTCATCTGGAAGCACCCCACCAAGTTTGAACTGATCCCACCAGGCATTTGGACTTTGCCTGATTACAAGGTAAAATTGCCCAAAAATACCAGAATTTTTAAACAGTTCTATCCCACTTTTTTGCCCAAAATTGAAACCCCTACCCATACACATACCTAGCGTTTCATGTCTCACCATGGGAAGCACACCACACAAAGTTTGAAGTTGATCCACCAGGCATGTTGGACATTTGCCTGTTACAAGGTAAAAGTGCCCAAAATACCAGAATTTTTACAAGTTTCCATCCACTTTTTGCCCAAAGTTGACCCCCGACTCAGACACAATGAAAAGCGTTCATGTCCTCATCATGAGAAGCACACTCCTCACCAGGTTGAACTGATTTCCCACCAGGCATGTTGGACTTTTTCCCTAGTAAAGGTAAAAGTTGCCCAAAAATACCATTAATTTTTTACAAGTGTCCACTTTTTTGCCCAAGTTACCCCCTACCCATACACAATAAATAGCGTTCATGTATTCACCATGGGAAGTCACACCACCATAGTTTGAACTTGATCCCACCATGCATGGTGACTTTGCCTGATTACAAGGTAAAAGTTGCCCAAAAATACCAGAATTTTAACAAAGTTTTCCATCTTTTTGCCCAAAATTGACCCCCTACTCATACACAATAAATAGCGTTCACGTACTCTTCATGGGAAGCACACCCACCAAGTTGAACTTGATCCCAACCAGGCATGTTTGACTTTGCCTGATTACAAGGTACAAGTTGCCAAAATCCAGAATTTTTACAAGATTCCTTTTTGCCCCAAAATTGAACCCCCCTCATACAACAATGAATAAGCGTTCATGTACGCATCATTGGCAAGCACAACCACCAAGTTTACTTGATCCCATAGGAATTTGGACCTTTGCCTGATTACAGGTAAAAGTGCCCAAACTACCACATTGAACAAGTTTCCAACTTTTTGCCCAAAATTACCCACCTACTCATACAACAATAATAGCGTTCATGTACTCAACCTGGAAGCACACACACCACCCAAGTTTGAAGTTGATCCCACCAGGCATGTTGGACTTTGCCGATTACAGTAAAAGTGCCCAAAAATACCAGAATTTTACAGTTTCCACTTTTTGCCCAAATTGACCCCTACTCATACAACAATAAATAGCGTTCCATGTACTCATCATGGCAAGCACCCCCACATTTTGAAGCTTGATCCCCCCAAGGCATGTTTGGACGTTGCCTGATTACAAGGTAAAAGTGCCCAAAATACCAGAATTTTAAACAAAGAATTCGATCTTTTTGCCCAAAATTGACCCCACTCAATACAACATGAAAATGAGATGACTTAATTACTATATTATACGCTGAAATCTAATCAGTTCATCTACCTCAATCTCCCGCATCTATGGCCAACTAAGTCACCATAGCACCTACGGTTCATCGTAATCCTTGCTACAGCCTAAACAATAAATTACATAAAATAGGCTAATTAGCCAACTTAATTGATGACTATGTTGCCCAAAATCTAATCAATCGTGTTTTCACACTCCAACCCTTATCTCCCCCTGGACATTTTGTCCAATTGCACTCCCGTTCTAAAAGTATCCTGCTAACGAGAAATCTGACATCACACACGCGCACACACACACAACCCACACACACCATAGTGACCACTAAGTCTCCTCCTGAATTTCATACAAGCGAGACAAAAAGTAAAAAGTGCTTGCCTTTTTTTTTTTTCTCTTTTCTCCTAACCTCTGAATGGTACCTTTCATAAATATTCTCAGATTCAGAAAATTGCAAAACAACTCGCTGTGATAAGTGAAGATGAGCCCAGAAGCCGCATGCACATTTATCCACCCCCTTTTAGCAATCTATGTAATAGACACTACGCTCTATCTGGCAAGGAGGGATTGGATAATTTTGTCTTCTCAGTGGGGCTAGAATCAGGAAAGCTTGGTTATCTGATATGATGAATCTAAGATGCTTGAGTGTCACCAGAAAGTCTCTCAGAACCCACAATGCATCAGGAGGATGGAATTTCAAAAAATTTCAATTCTCTTCTTATTTTGGGAAACATTGACTCTGGCCCAGTTTATCGCAAGACAGAAGGGAATCGACTGGTAGCATACCTAAGGAAACCAATGCTGAGAGATCTAATACAACACATATGGGTGTTTATTATATTCATGAACTTACAAGTGTCCGCGGTTAATTATGTTTGGGGACTGTAATGCCACTGCCGTAAACTTCAAGCAGGCGTCAGTGCATAATAACTTGTTAAAAAAAAACGCTTTAACTCCTATTGATTTGAGACTTCGCCTTTGTATTTCATGTCCTCCATTCCAACCACAAGTTACCCATACTGTAGAAATCTATTTTAGTGACAGATATGAAAACTACAATTGAAAACAAAAATCTGTTGAGACGATATAATTAGCCCAACACTTCGGAATTTTGTGAATAGGTGCATGTGGCAAACGTATATATTTGTTACGGCCAGCTGGCTTTTTTGAAAATTTTGAACCGATTCACCAATTTCTCTAAAAAAAATGATTTGTAGTGCTGTAATTTTGAATGAAGCTCTCTTGTAGAGGAGTATCAAATGCTGTGGAATTAATTCCTATCATTGATGCTTTTTCCTCAAATATTGCAAAAGGCTGAATGGAGCTTCAAGCGAAAAATGCAGAGTAAGCTTGGAATTGTGGAGAACCAAAAGTTGCTCGCCGAAAAAATTTCAAGGTCAATGGAAAGGGTGTAATAAATGTGGTTTTTCTTCGACCGATTCAAACGGAACGAAACTTGTAGATTGGACGGTTGTTGGTCTGAACAACAGGTAGTTCATTTTAAAGTCACTGGATATGATTTAAGGGCCGCCCTCAAATAAAGTCCACAAAGTAATTTCATGGGATAAACATGTCGGCAGTTCACCTTCCTGCACATGTCTAGTTTTCCAGTTGATTGTCTCAAAAAAAAAATCCCCTACTGAAGCGTTTCTGGGGATAGGTAGCAAAAATAAAAGAAATGAAAGATGCTTCATCTCCCAAGATGTGGCACAGGCATTGATAAGACTTGGTATTAAATATGAACAAACAGTTGGTGACAGGGGGGAAACCCACAGCATCATCTGAGAGGAGATACAAACCAGTGTTCAAATAATGCTTGTGTTTCAATTTGAAACAAGAACTCTGCATAGTGATTCTGGCATCTTCTTTGCATAAACCAACTTTTGTAACATGCAACACTTAGTCTAGCTTTTTTTTTGTGATCAGTGGTGGTTTTATCTTGCCTTTAGTATGTTCCAACCAACTGACCTAGATAATGGCAGACCAGAGAATCTTAAAACATAAGCCCTGAGTGTGATTTACCTATTAAAACGGCACAATAATCAGTGACCAATTTCAATTCTTAAGGATTTGATGTTTGCCCAGTTACCAAGGAAGAGGAATTGAGTTTTGTGAAAATGTGACTCAACTTGCATAAATTAGTATGGTAAAATTTTTTGAGGGACTAAAGATAGTCCTTACCATCGAGCAAACTTTGAAATTTTGCATAATGATGCAGATTTAGGCACATACTGAATGACTCCAGTGACTTCAAATACATGTTAACAATTTGCGGCATAAAAGGTACCCATACCAACTAAGTTTCATTGGAAATCCATCAATTTTGAAATTACGCTAAATGATTGCAAATGAGAAAGAAAAAATTGGATAGCATATTTACACTGAAAATCTATCAGTGACATCTACCTAGTATCTTGTACCTATGTGCTGACCCAACTCACCGTACACCCACCGTTCGTCTTGTAAATTTTGCTAACCAAGCTTACTTAAACAATAAAAATACATTTAAAAATAGGCTGAATTACCCTTACTGGAGACTTTTGCCTCTCAAATTTGATCAAATCAAGTTCATCCAACCCCAATACTACGTACAAAATTTGGGTTTTACCTTTCCGAGAAAATCCGCTACTGACACAATATGGAATTCAAGCTATTAGAGTACACATTGTTAGATATGAGCTATATGGAACCAAGGGAAATACCATTTCATTACTGTTCACGACTGTCATTACTAGAGTCGGTGAATTGAAATGACCCATCCATCTTCTGGTTGTCTCAGTAGGCAGGCAGTTTTTCCATATCCAGTTCATCGGAATTAGGGATTGAGGGTCAATAGGAACTACACATACACAGTAGACACATAACAAACCACATGGGAAGTGTTGAGGAAAAAATGTGTCAAAAGGTTCTGAAATCATGTTACTAATACACAGCTTCTATATACTGACAAAAAAAAAAAAAAAAAAAAAAAAAAAAAACCCATGTAGGTTAGGTTCAAAACAATTCTGATGGAGGCCTAAATTTTATAGAGGATGTAAAAGAATTACCTTGTAGAGTTGGGGCAAGAAGATACATTCCGCCACCTGCTGTGGTGTAAAGAGCCTCACGAAGAGATAAACCGATGCCATCTGACCAGCAAAGGTACGACTCCTTGTCTGATGATGCGCCGACCCCAGAAAGCATTTGTCAAACGGCTGTGAATTAGAAAGAAATGGAACACGATAACAGAGAAATGTGAGGAGAATACACAGATACAGCCACAGTTGGCAGCCCCTATTCAGCAGGTACATGGGTACATTATCAGGGGGGTAGGGTGGGCAAAAGTGTTTACAAGTCTTGATTCCAGGAAAGATTTGGTCTTTCCCTCAGTGGACTCTTACCACGGACAGACATTTATGGCCCCAAACCAGAAGAGCTAGTAGGCAGGTACATAGATCCAATATAGTCATTCCACACCCCCAACCCCTCCTCAGTAACGGAGCGAATACCATGGGTACATTTAACCCCCCAGCTTACAGAGCAAAAAACAGTGTTAAAAGTAGACCACACTTCCGATTTTGTCCATTGCTTTCCAGAAAATGGGTACCCCAAAAACTTTGTGTCATCAATTGGTCTTAGATAGACAGAGAGGGTATTTATCAGTCGAATACACAATTGTAATCAGAGGATGTCAGAGTTTAATGGGCCACAGATGTACCCAATATCATAATCACTGTTAGTTGATGATCACTTATAGGGCTAGCTGAATGAGCTGTTTTGTTATCACGATTGATCGATCAGGGTATTTATTGTTTACATTATCATACAATGCTTGTCACTCATGAGCCTCGAAGCTAAAATGAACAGTATGTTTGCAACTAACTCCCTTATTAACCATTATGAGTACACTCAGCCATGTATTCATGGAATCTGGCCTAATTGCGGGAGAGAAAGAAGAGCGTTTTTGCAGTTTCCCACATAATGGCAACCAATGCCTCTTTAATGCCAATTTGACCTGTTTTGAGGTGGTCCAAAGGTCACTATGCAGGTCAATTAATTGTATGTACAAATTGGTCAGTTTCAATGACATTTAACTTCAAGTTGAGTTTGTGAGATAAGAACATATCAGAAAAAATAAAAAGCCGCATATAGCAATGGCATCCGAAAAATGATTGATAATCCACTACCCCTCCACAATTAATGCAAATTGCAATGCACAGCCAATGAAATGCACTGAACATGTTCTCAATCAACACCCATTGCTTCAGTTGCTATACACCTTGCATGTATTGCTAGCTATAGCTGTTTATCAAACCCGTAAACTTGTACACCTGTTTTTGTTCATAATAAAAATCAAATCTGAGATGTGTACAGTTAAGTCAATTCGCCTTTGCTGAAAAATGTAGTACATTGGTCATGTGTGACGGACAATATCTCTGCAACAGTTTTAAAAACACCATCTTAACCAAATTCTGATTATCTTATATAATTATTATTATTATTAATTATTACATTATTAATTCTATAGCGCACGCTTCTACAAAGAACAACGTATGCAGCACCGCCTTCAAACTATAATCTGTGGAACGCTAGAATGACCAATCATCTTTAGGTCACACTGTCTGGTAGGTTGTTTCATTCTCGAGTACCCACACTGAAGAGGCCCTGTCACCGAATGCAGCACAATCAGGTCCAAGGGACAAAAACTATGGGGCACGTCTTGAGATCTTATTTGATTATTTGATAGTTGAGCTGGAATACTCAAGCAAGATCTCTGCCCTCACAAAACTACTCGATCTTACCCTATCTGTGTGACCCCCCCCCCCCGCTCAAAAAAAAAGTACCACCAATCAGCAGGTGCCTTCCTTATACACAACCTAGAGGATATACAAACAAAGGCACCAATGGTGCTGTGCTCAACTCAAATAGTGCTCATATTTCACTTCAGAATGAATCAACAAGAAGCATTATGATTGTAACGGGACTCCTCAATGTGAATGCTGTTTGATTTTCTTCGTCTTTTGACTTATCCTCGATGTGGTCAATGATTGTTATTTCCATCACTCGCTCTACACACCTGAGTTATATAAAAAAATGTTCATAAATAAAGTCTTTTAAAAGGCTGTGACAAATTGTTTTTGTGTCGCAATCACTGCCTTTGCGCTTCTTATTAGTGGCGGTTGTATCGAGAATCTTCGAGCGTTTCTATGGTTAAACTTCCAAATTATGCCATTAGCCGCCGGTATCATGGATGCTATATTAGGCGCATGTTGGTTATATTCAAGGCAGGCGGCCAAACCATCCCGCTGTGGTTGGCCGAAACATCATGGATACAGTTAGCTGCAATGGGTACTTCTTGGCTGAACGTTTGTTGGCTAAAACTTGTAGAAAGGAGTAGGGTTGACTCAAGCATCACAACCCAAAGAAATATTTGGGCCATATGCCCTTGGCCTGAGGCCTATATACGATCTCACAGAAGACTGAATACTCCTCAATTAAACAATGTCTGTTATGTTGAAGGTGTGTACCCACTGAACACACAGTCAGTCATTGATGAGTAACTGTACTGACTACTGTAGTTTAACTTTACCCGTTCCTCATTTAGCCAAACAACTTCAGCCTGCAAGGCCAGGCTTAACTTAGGGCCAAAGTAAAATACATGAACATATTGATCGTCCCTACGGCTATTACGGGAAATTTAGACATTCTGTATCATTTTGTGAACTTTCACTTGTTCACACATATGTTTTCAGGGGTAGTCCAGGCCGATCACACCAGTGTCCGAACCCACCTTATTGCACCTCAATCGTTTTTCTATTATCACAATTCAAACAATTTACAATGCATTCCAGTCTAAGCTCCCAGATTTTTTTTATAGCATTTCATAGTACAACTTAATAACCAGTGAACACTTTCCCATTCCCTGACTGGTTGACCATGTCTACCGAATCCGAAGGAGTACAGGTTTTGTGGAATAGAACTGAAATTGTCTGACTTATGCAAATTAGACACAATATTCAACTTTCAGTGACCCATTTTCTCATTTCAAATATATTTGATCAAGACAATGGTGGACCACACATTTCATGGAATCTTACCAACTTGAACATTTCCATGAATGAGCACATTATAAGTTGGAAACTAAAATGGAACTGAAGTAGACCATACGCATCACTTCATAGAAATCTAACAACTTTGAAATGTTGAATGACTATGGCAAAATAACTAACGGAATACGTCCCAGTCTCATTCGAAAATGTTGAAGTTTGAAGGTAAGCCATACCGACAAAGTTTCATGGGAATCGGCAAACTTTATCATGTATTCATAAATTATGCAAATTAGACGTTGATGACCTCCCTGACCCTGAATCTCTGTTAAATAATTTCAGGATGATTTGACCCTACTCACTGTCAAGTTTGAGGTAAATCTTACAAACCTTGAAATTTGTCACATAAATTATGCATATTAGACGCTCACTTAGCTTTTTTCATTAACCTGTAAATCTAATCAGTTCATCGCTCACGTTCACCCATGTGCCAACCAAGTCACCATAGCAGGTTACGGTTTCACATCCTGTATCTTCTAACCGAGCTTAACAATGATATTATAACATAGGCCATTACCCTCCTTTATAGTGATTTTTTCGCCCAAGAACTATCAGTTTTTGTCACCCAACCCGGATACTACTAAAAAAAGCTTCAAAATTGGCCTCGACACCAGTTTCACAGAGAAATCCTGCCTAAAGAAATTTTGTCATTTTTCATGACAAACAAAAAAAACGGCATTATTTGCATCTGTAATGTGTACTTCTGTGTACTTGGAGGTATTCAATTAGTGTTACATATTTGCATGGATTGAGCCTACGAGTAGAGTCATACTCCCAATTGCAGATGTCATCACAAATCTTGCTGTTACTAACATCTAAACCTACCGTAACCTTCAACCCCACTCCTATCCCGACCCACCCCTAATACCAAATCCTCACAGCTCCTTCTTAGCCCAAAGTTGTATCCCTGACTCTCCAATGAGTGCATTGCACACTACTGCTACACAAGTTTGCACGGAAAACAGTGGGTACATGCCACAGGGATAATGCTACCCCATGCCACACTGTTCCTCCCTGCTTTCTCATCTATCCCATCAGCTACGTACTGTCGCCGAGATGTGAAATCCACGGCAACATTTTTCTGTCTCATAGTGAATGGTTTCTTCGTTTCTATCCAGGCAAAATTGTATTTTGTGTGAATTAATGAGAAAATGAAATGGTAATCCTCCAATGGCTCTATTAATCCCACAAGGTCGCCAGCAGTAGGCCTCAACCTATAGGGCCTCACTTGCTATGATTGTTGTACACAGGCCTTGTAACGTTCGCCTAGCCTACAGTAGTAGTAATAATATGACACGGTAAGACACTCCCAAGCGAGACGTGTCCCTGTGGCTGTCGCTCCCATGAGGTGATTTCTTACAAAGAAAAAAAATAGAGAACATTGATTGTTTAGGCCCCTCTAGGCCTAGGCCTACTAATTTCTTCACAAATTCCCCACTTTTTTCCTGCTAAAATTCACCCATAGAGATACAGCACAGGGACACAGTTTCGCTCCTGGGAGTGTTCTTACCTTGTCCATATTATTACTAACTAAGTGTTAGGCTATCTTAACAATTACAGGCACCTGTGGATGTTGTAGGCAGGGACCACACTTAGCCTAGTTCAGTAAAGTGAATATCTGAAGACACCTTGCAAATAACATGATTCGATCTTTTCGGAAATGAGTGTTCGTATCAACCCATCTACATCCTTTTTTCATTATCTGATGAGTTTCAAATGTTTCCAGATCGCAAATTTTAACGTTATCGTAGCTAGGCTACGTTGACTTGTGCTGTGAACGTAATACGTAGGCCTTACTTAACGTATTATATAGGCTTACCGTTTCAACACGCTACGAAGCAGCGAAAACCCTCTCCTCAACCTTCCTGGCAAATTGCGCCGAAATACTTGTTTCAAGAAGCTATTGCTCCCGATCTTCCATGAAACTTCTGAATTATCTCTATATTATCTCTGTACTACACCTCTCACTATTAGAAGACTATTCCATGATATTTCGTGAACAGAACTATCAAGTGTCACTTTCGAGTAACTGCGCGAATCGCTCGCCCCGGCCGTGTACGTACGTCGGTATTGCATGTACAGTATAGTCTGGTGCGTTTTCTTTCGAAGTGGTGACTTTTGGTATTACTCAAATGAGTGAATACAAACCGCGTGAGTGCGTTCAACGTTATTGACGCAATACAATCCCCCTCGGTTTTTTTTGTCCCAATCACCACCTGGTATAACGGTAATAATACGATGTCCGAAAGACTCGGCCTACATACGGCTAGATTGCGAGGTCAGATCTCCGAGTGAATTATGGGGAAATGAACAGGATCATGGGAAATATGTTACAAATTTCCATGGAATCCATCTGAAACTACCTCAGATAACATGACATGTAAATTGTGTGAACATGTCATGGGTGAGAAGCACCTATTTGGACATATACATTAGAATGCACTTTGAGAACAATCCAATCCTCTTCATAGCAGAAAATGCATTTGTAGATTTAAACAAAATAGCACCTTATTCCTCTTTAATAACTTTGACCTTGACCTTCACAAGGTCAAGTTGTCCCAGGGGTCAATGAACATTGTTTCCAGGTTTCGGTCCCCATTCATCAAAGTATGACAGTATAGAAGCCTATGAGAGTTCTTGTCCCAGCTGTTACTGTTTAACTCTAATGGCATTTGATGACGTTCCATCAAAAAATCTGTGTTACAATCTGAAAGAGCGCTCACCAATGAACATTATGACTGAGTCTAATGACTTATGACAATCTAATGCTTTTGTAGGAGAAGATACATTTGTAATTGTGAACAAAATGGCCAATTGTGAAGCTTTAAGGACCCTTTGGCCTGGACGTCACAAGGTCAGAAATGTCCTAGTGGTCAATGATAATGACGGTTGAATTTTGGTCCAAATCAATACAAGATTGATCGATTGGCAGCTAAAAGTAAAAAAAAAAAAAAGCCAAAAATCAATTGTGGACACCCACAGGATTAGTAGATAGAATGACATGGGCATCACAATAGCTCAAACAAGCTTGAGGGTTGAGCTAAAAATACAAAACTAAATCTAAACCTAATAGGGAGCCAGTGCATGAACTCCTAAGACACGCAGTATTACTGTCATACTTAGATTTCTGTAAAATCAGTTCAGCAGCGTAGTTCTGTACATTCTGCAATTGGCAAGAGTCGAGTTTGGCAGACCATGCAACAGATTACAACAGTAGTCCAGTCGCGAGATTACCAGCGTTTGCAAAAGACAGTCCCTACATAAATGGTCATGTATAACTCTTATACAGTATAGAGTGTACATCGCCTGCCTAACACTTTTCAGTAACATGCATTTTGAGTCCAAATAGTCCAACTGAACCCCTAAATACTTGATACTACAAGTACGTCTGAAATATGTTCTTGTTACTGCTCTTCCAGAGGTTGAACATTTCCTAGGGTTCGTTTCCAAATTGATAAATTTGTTATTGCTTTCATTCATCCATCGCCTATGGCTCTGTGCAGTCTTCAAGACTTTGAATCTCCTCCTGCTCTCCCAGCTCATGACAATAACAGACTGCTATTAATCAATATTAACAAAAACACTCAACATCCCTTTACTAGACATCACTTGGAAGATTACACCACCAAACATGTATATCCCCACTTTCAAACAATGGAAGGTGATGATGTGATCGCGTTCAATATATCAGAAGGACGGATCCATGACCAAAGGAAAGGTTGGGATTGGTTTTACTTCAATTGAACTGTCAAGTTCTGAAATGCACAAATCAGCAAAGTTTGAAGTAACAAAATTTGCCAAACTTGACTCTGGTGACCTTTGAAATAATTCTTCAGTGTTTCAGGACCCACTTGAGTCCAAGTGTTGTTGTGTATTTTAAAAAAAAAAAAAAAAAAAAAAAAAAAATACAAAAAAACATAAAACAAAAAAAAAAAAAATTTAAAAAAAAAAAACAAAAAAAAAAAAAAAATAAAAAAAAACAAAAAAACAATAACAAAAAAAAATAAAAAAAAAAAAAAAAAAAAAAAAAAAAACCCCCCCAAAAAAATCCAACAGAGTAAGAAAAATCGTAAATATGGTCGCAAATTGCCCCTTCGTGACCCAGGAAAATCATTGTTGTTTTTTTCGAAATATCTAAAAAATCCACACCCACCAAGTATCGTGTAAATCAAACGAACTACTTTTTTGGGGCAAATTGGACCTTGAAATCATTAGCTCGTTTTTCAGAGCATCAAAATTCAAACCCATTAGTTCGTTGGTAAACCGGAGAAGCTTCATTGTTTTGCATAAAAGCTGAAAAATAGAGGGCAGGAATCATGGACAAAAAAAGGCCCACATTTGAACAGTCCGAGAGTTACTGGGGGCGCGGGACATGTGGGTGCGAAGTTTCAGACAATTGGAATTTCAATTCATTGGATGAAGGTTCGAACAAAGACTTATGCGCTAAAATGAACATCTTACGGCGGGGGACGTGGACACGGCGAAGTGGAGATATAACAACGAAAATTTCCCAAGTAGTTTTATGGCACTATCTTATAATGATGGATTCTTTCTGACACAACAACAGAACTGTGCCACAAATCATTGATTGTGATTAGCTTCTTCGGGCAAAATCACCATTCACAACAGTCACTCTTAATTAGGGATGAAGCAGTCAGCATTGTAGGATTTTTTCAATGGGGGGAATACCCTATCATTTTTGATTCACAGTTCAGATAAATGACAAAAAAGGCAAGTCTTGTTATTAAACAATATCATGATGACAGCTATCGGTTATCAGTGTTGTAGTTGAGGCTGGCCTTTGCCTCAAAATTTGTTCTCAAGGCCTCCATATAACACAGTTGGAGAGACTCACTCAACTCAATATTCAAGACTAATCATGAGTTAGTTTGTGAGCAAGATCGGTCGCCTTGAGAGGGGTCCAAGGTGTACATCAACATTGCTTGGATTTGAACGTCAATATGATGAGGCCAATAAGGAACTATTTGAAGGTTTGAGTTACTCTGACCAGTGCTTGTTCATTTGCAGAAGTCACTGCTGTTATTGCAGGATTTGTGGTAAGTCAAAAATCAAATCCAGGATTTACCAATAATGGATGATAGCTGGGAGTTTGTTGAATTGATATAAAGACATGGCTCAATTTCAACTCCCCTAGTTAGCAATGAAGATCTCGGGAACATTATTTTTCAAGACTTATTGAGATGAACTGGATAAGCAACTCATTCAACAAATAAATCTGAAACACACATAGATGGTTATTTTTGTTAAGGCGTTAACTGACTCACATCACTGGTGGTTGATATTCCATTGCATCTCCCCGGATGACAAGGACTCCATCAACGTAACACTTTATCTCACTTGTACCCACCGGTTTGTATTGTACATTCGGTTGTTACACTAGTGGACAATGGACACCATGTACCATGGAAAACAATCAAAATAATCAGCAACACATTTCAACATACTTTCAGAAAAGGTGGCCCTAATAAGGGCCTTTGGTATTTCCTGACAGGAGATTTGCACCATGGAGGAAACTAATAAACAAGAGCACAATGGTAATGTAGCTCACCGAACAAATGTACCAGGAAAGGTGTACAATTATGTGATAAGTGTTCAAGATAGATGAGTCCAAGAAGGGAGTTTCAACAAGGCCATCCTATTGTGCCCTTATAATAATTTGCCATGAGCATAGGGCCCAAAGATTGTCTTAGGCTAGGTCTTAGAGACATCCCACAAGACGGGCCACAGGGCCCATACTGAGAATGGGCCTTGGGCCCATTACCGTGCTACTGTAAATCCCTATTGGGCATCCTGACGGTACGGCTAGTAGATCATCATATGAACGAACATCAGCAATTTGCAAACAGAATTTATTGGAGATACAAGATTTCTGCAGTATTATTATATTGGGGCTCAGGCTCCACAAAAAACTGGACCCAGATTCCAAACACCCCTGATGGCCCTCTACCCAAAGGACCATAACATGTAACTTTGAAGAACGTCAATTGAATCCTGTGGGCGGAGATGCATTTAACTACCATTGTGTGAAATGTCATTTCGCCTGGTTGCGGGAGGGATCGGTGGTTTGTTATCATTCACTACACAAACACTATACACAACCAACTAGTTCATGGCAGACCATGTTCATGTCAAACGATTCACATTATTTCCAAATATAACACATAAAAAGTCCTACAAATTCCTGAAAAACTGACAATAAGGTTGACTCTTTACAAAAGTCCCTTATGGTTTTTTTTCTTCATGCCCCCCCCCCACTTTCCCTCCATAAATACCCAAATCTGAACAAAGTTTTATCGCTCAGTCAACTCATTCTTTAACCCAAAATCCAACTTGAAATTCTAATCCCCTTAGCAGCCCAGGTTCTTTGCCTTTTAAAATCATTTCCTTCATTATTTCATTGCCTTTATTGTCCAAGCAGCCCCCAGGACATGCCACACCCCCACCCCCCCCCTGCCAGCAGCAAACAGCCCCCCCCGCCTCCCCCACACACCAACAAACTATCCCCATGCAGGCAGTCATGGATTGTCCCATAAATTAATTTAAGGAAAACCTCCCACATTTGTCTCAGTCCCCGGACAAGAAGGAGGAAGGACAGAAGAATGTACCAGTTATTTTGAATGTTAATCAACCTAATCAAATTGGTTGGGTTAAGAGAGGGTTTGCTTGTGGGCAGATTCTAACAGCACAATTTGTTACAGGAGCTATGGTTTATCGTTCCTCAGTGCTTTATTCTAACAGGAAGCTATTATATGATGGAATTCATAATTCATGAAATAAACACTCAGATTCAGAAAATGTTAACAGACCATACCTACTGAGTGTGGCAAAATTCTTACCAAGTGGAAATTGGAATAAATTATACGAATTATTATTAGGGTATACAATGAGATTATAAAAGCAATTAAAAGTGTCACAGGAGGCGATGGTTTACTCGTTCCTCAGGCTTTATTCTAACAGAAGTATTATATGATGGAATTCAATCATGAACATCAAACACATTCCAGATCAGAGAAAATGTTTATCGGACCATACATATGAGTTTGGCGACTTCTTCCAAGTTTGAAATTGGAATAATATTCAAATTAGGAACATACAAGGACCTCTACTGACCCCAGCTCACCTTCAAAGGTGGATCACATATATCAAGTTTTGTGGAAAACTCCAACGAACTTCCGAAAACGTGCATAAACTATGCAAATTAGACACATTAAATGACCACCATGACCCCAAATTCACATAAATTTCTCGGGAACATGGGTAGGACCACATCCACCAAGTTTCGTGAAAATCTGAAAATTGCGAAAATTCGCATAAATTATGCAAATTAGATATAATTAGAATATTCAGGCTGAATGAAATCTAATCAAGTCATCTTACCTGTCATCCAGGGCCTACATTGCCCAAAACTACATTCACTGTAGCAAATACGGGTCCTTAATCTTGCTAACAAGTTTAACAATAAATTACATAAAATTAGTAATTACCCAAACTCTTAAGGACTTTGCTGCCGAAAATTAATCAGACACCCAACCCTGGATGCTACACACACAAATTTGTCATAATCGGCCCCACGCTTTGTGAGAGAACCTGCTAAAGAGAAAGTTTGACATACACACAATGCTGAATTCCATTCAGGCGAGACAAAAAGGGTGGGTGGGTGGGTCGGTGGGTCGATGGGTCGGTCGGTAGATCGATCGATCGATAGGATAGATAGAATGACATGGCATTCACCAATTAGCTCAACCAACATTGTGGTTGAGCTAAAAAAATTTGCGAATATCAGCCACAGAGCCGCCAAAATATACAAGAATTCCAATGCCAAATTTCAATGGAGTGTCAGCGTTCTGTGTGAAACTTTGCAATAATTGCAATTCACTGTGAACAAAACAATTTGAAAATAGGCTTCTGGTGAGTGAACATGATGTTCTAAAATGTTGCTTCCACCTCATGCACAGAAGATAAATAAGGCGAATGTTACAGTGTATGCCTGGTTGTGCGATCAGTTGGTTTCTCCTCAGTCACCAGCAAACACGACAAGGCATCCAGTGTTGCTTCAGATGTTGTATTAGCATTCAACAGAAAACGATCACTAATCAGTGTCAGGTTCAAATTCATAAGGACTGATTGTTGGACATGTCTACAGAAGGAGTAAAAGTTTTGTGGAAATGTGACTAAAATTTCCTAAATTATTAACTTAGACATAATACTAAACTTCATTGGCCCTTTTTCTCATTTTAAATATCATCAGGAACCAATGGTGTGACAACAATGATAGGTGTCATGGGAATCCAACAAAAATAAAGCGAATAAGTATACACATTTTGAAATTGGAATACATTTGAAAACTAGGACACACTGAAAGAACCTCAGTGACCTCCAGTTATAATTAAAAAGGTTAGGAGTAAGCCATACCACCGAGTGTCATGAAAATTAGGCCAAACTTTAAAATATGACAGAATCAGCAATTAGACACGTCGGAATGACCTCAGTGACCCTGAATCCCTGATTAAAAAAAATATGACTACTTGAGACAAACCATACCACCAGTAAAGGTAGCAAGTGACTAAGCAGTCAGCATTGATCATCAAATTTGGCAGGCTAAGGTTCGACAGTTTTGTTTCACATGATGGCTGAGTTCATTCTTGTGTATTGCCTATACTGAGTCAATGCTGATATGGTTGTCACACAACGGTCAAAAAAAGTGCACCATGGACACTAACTATTAACGCCATTACCGTTCTTGTCAAACTAACCTTATGTGGTTGGAAGTCATATTTGACACAGTGCTGGAAACCTTTGCCCTTTATCTGACGGATGTTTACGCCCCAGGCCACTATCCCATAAATGACCAGAGTAGCCGACAACCTTCCCTGTCCTTAAACTGGGGGACAAGTTTTTGAGTGAGCATGACAGTACTTACTTCAAGGAATTTGTACTAAACCAATTACTTATCCTTCTCAGATTCAATAGTACTTTTTACTAGGGAAATAAAAAACTGCAAAAACCTACTCGGATCATGCAGTGAGCAGTGCTCCCTCGATATGCTGTTCATGCTCCCGACCTGACCAAAAGAAGGGTTCCTGTACTCCCCATAAGAAAGCTGTACACCAAAACCATAATTGAATTGAATTAAAAAAAAATGGACTTATCGTGTTTACAATGTTTTTCAGACTTTGACCTCTGGTGAACCTCAAGCGACCCTCTGACCTTACCCAACCAATAGGGTTCAATGTACTCATCAGGGGGAACACACACTACCAAGTATTAGCCTGACCTACTAGACCTGTCAAGTTATCCAGCGTGTTACAGAGCTGGGCGTCCCACACACCACAACGACGTACGCATAGATCCCTCTGACTTCGTCAAGGAATCAAAAAAGATACCAATCCTTCCCATGAGGATGAATCTTGCATCAGAAATCATATGATCTTTGTAGGTTTTTTGAAGCGATGAGAGCCCGATTATCATGCTAAACTCTAATAATTTGAACTTTACCGAAAATGTTTCTTGAAACAAGCTGATCTGGTGATAAAGAGGATGTTAGGGTGGCCATATTGGAAGTGGTAGCAATCACCAGAATGTAACTAATAGGCTAGATGAGGGGGCATGGGTAAAGAGCGGAACAGAGGAGGAAGTAGGCATGGTGTTCTGAATCGTTGCAGCATAGCACAAGAGAGGAGAGCCACAATGCTAATGACCAAGCAATAATTATTCAAGGTGAAGGCGCCATAAGGCGTATCACGTTTTAGAAGAGAATGTCACCAAAGACAGACCATGCTAACACATGTCCACCTCATATATTACCCATATTCCTACGTGATGAAGACAAGACTATGGTATAATGTAGGGAGACTGTATAATGGGAAACTTTTGGCGGAAACTAATATACCCCTTTTGAAGCAATGAAAGAGGTTTTCACAGGATCTTGGATCCCCTATCTGAAACCCAAATTGTTTTAATTAGATATTGGCCACAACCAATATCTAGGCCTCCACGACGAACGAGTATAAAGTATCCAGATAACATCCAGGTGGGCAGAGACTCTTATAATTATTTTCCCAAAAATCTTATTGGTATCCATAACCTATTCAATCCCAAACAATCACATGTATATTGGATCTATTTTGAATATACTATAATATCACAGTAGCATACACATGTGAACAATTTGAAATGTGAAGTTTTCATAATGTACTCCACTGATACGTGGTCAACAGCGCAGGCCGAGACTGAGAATACACTCCTGATCTACCATCGACTTACAGTATACCAGTTAGGGATTTATCCACCACTTTCAACAGCTTAAATTCAATGAGCGGCCTTGAAAGCATGACCACGTCCCAACATAATTACATCATGATTACTTCACGCAAGCGCCAAATGCAGTAAATGCAGGCTATTCATTCATTATCATCGATCAACTCAGATTTACTCTCAATCTTCGAAAGAAATCCTGACAATACCCAAAAGCTTTATTATAACATCACGAAATGTTTGCTGGAGGATGTCCCCCAAAAATATAGTGGCACTTAAAGAGTAGTGCATAGCCAAGAGATTTGGGTCAAAATATTTGGGGGGACCTGACCTTTTATCTCAAAAGGTACGGTGTAAAATCACAGTCCATGGGCAGTTTCCCAAATATTGCAGTGACATGCAGATCCGAAGGCATACTTTTATTTCCCGAATATGAGCTTAATACGGTTATTTCCTGAATTGAGCGTACATACTCTTTGTTGGATATAAATGAAGTCCCAAAGGCATGCTGAATGCACAAAATGTATCAATTTACTCATTTCTTTCAATCAACTAATATGACGAACCACCATTACAGATGACTTCCAAAAGGGGATGAGCAAAACAATTCCTTCTTCTCCTGGCTGAATTCATAGTATTATATCCAGTCTTGAACGTATCACATGTAAAATCAGGCAGGGACTATCCACACATGCCAAGCATCTCTATTCCTGGTGGTTATGGGGGGCAAAAGGTAAACACAGTACCATGACAACAGGTCTCTGCACCCATCTTGTGGTTATGGGGGCACAGGGTAACAGTACTCATGACACAGTTGCGGTTCACCCACAACTTTGTGGTTTATGGGGCCCACAGTCCAACAGTACCAGACAAAGTTACTCTGCCCCATCTTGTGGTTTATGGTGGCACGGGTAAAACCAGTACTCCATGACACAGTTGCGTTTCACCCACCTTGTGGTTTATGGGGGCGCAGATCCAATAGTACTCATGACCAGTTACCCGCACCCTCTTGTTGGTTTATGGGGGCACAAAGCCACATTACACTCAGAAACACCGGAGCGCGGGGGCGTTATTCTCCCAAGGGCCCATCGCCTAAAATCCTCGCTGTTTACACGAACCTCGCGCACAGGGGTCTACCGCGCGCGAGGTTTTACGGACACGAAATGGCCTTTGTTTAACATTCAACAAACGCGCAACTCCAATGGAGGCAAGCGCAAGGACGGTAAATTGCAGTGACGGCTATCGCACTGTGGGATCTGTGAGGGTAGCACAGTCTTAGCAGTTTAGATCCGCATACTTGTAGGCTACACATTACACATTCATCACATGCACATGATGCAGCAATGGACAACGGGGAAAGAATGCTTCTCGCATTGTGTAGATGGTATTACAGATCAGCAACCATAGCCCCCACCCCCCACCCCCCGCGAATAATGACTGAGCAGTGATCTAGTTTCTTAATGAGGAGGAATCGGTTTGTAGCCAACGGGGGTTAGACTTCGCCGTCTGCGTTCCACGTTGAATGGCCCTAACTGTTCAATACAGTGCTAGTTGTGGCAACAACCCTAAATCAATACGACCGTGCGACACATATGGTTATGCCGCTCGTCATACCAGTGCACTTTTGGAACACCGTACAGAGACAGACATACCCACACGCATACACAGTTTGTTATTAAAGTCTATAAGAAAACCAGTCTGCACAAAACATGTGTGTATTGTTTTCGTGGAGATCAGCGGAAGCCATCGAGAGTCCTCCTCCGCAAAACCCTGTGTCAACCCCGCGTTGCGTTTACAACCACGAAGTTTGAACCTCGCGCTCGGGTTCAACCCTAGTCTATCGCGGAGTTGTCTCAGGTTTACACAGGTTGACCCGGGGTTGACATTAAGGTTCAAACGACGGGGTTGAAGAGCGTTTACACTACGATTTTACCCCGAGTGAACTCCTAGCGCGGGGTTAACCCTGAACGCAGGGTTGAGTGTAAACGCACCTTCAGTTACAGTACACTGACAACAATTACCCTGCACCCATCGTGGTTTTTATGGTGGGCAAGTGTAACAGAACTCATGAACACTGCTACGGTGCAGCATCGTGTGTTCATGGGGGTAAACCCATCTTGTGTTTTATGGGGGGAGAAGTGTAACAGTACTCATGAGACAATCACGGTGCCCACCCATCTTCTCTGGTTCATGTGGGGGGGGGGGACTGTAATAGTCCTGACCAGGGTCGGGAATGAGCGGAGGCAACAGGGATTCACCCTCAATTTTCCCAGAATCGCCCTCTGAAAAAATATACGCGGTGAATGTAAAGGGAAGTTTATGTAAAATCGCCCCTTCATTGCTGAAAGGGTCGTCCAAAAACCTAATTAGCCATTCAACCAGAAAGCCAAAAGCTTAGGGATTCTTTGACTCTTTCTGACAACCTAGTAGGCCAGACACAAGGACCATGGGAGATTGGCAACACCACTCATTATGGGACCATAACGTCTGCCAAATTTCCCATTTTCCCAATCCAAAACAATAGGCTCCTATATCTTGACCAGGAAGCACACACTAATTTCAAGGTTTTAGACTCTGCCTCTGGTGACCCTCAATAACTCCTACCTTGACCCAAAAACAATAGGGTTTACCCTCCCCATAGAAGCGACACACGAAATCTCAACCTGATCAGACCAACAATTCTGGACTTATTGTGTTTTACAAGGTTTCAGACTTTGACCTTGTGACCTCAGATGACCGCTGAGCTGACCACAAACAGTAGGGTGCATGTACTCTCTTAGGAACACAATACAAGTATGAGCTGCATCCATCCAGGTGGGGTGAGAAGTATAGTTGTTACAAGCCCAAAATTGAGACACAAAAATATCAACTTTTCACTATTTTCCTATTTTGACCAAAATCACCCCGACCTGAACCCAAAAACCAATAGGGTTCCTGTACTCTCATAAGAAAGCTATTACACTAAATTTCAACTTGTTAAGACCAACCATTCTGGACTATCGTTTTCACAAGGTTTTCGACTTTGACCTTCTGTGACCTCAGATGACCTGACTGACCAGAAACAGAAACAATAGGGTTCATGTACTCATCATGGGTGAACACCACATGCCAAGTATGAGCTTCATCATTTCAGGGGGTTCGAGTTATCGTGTTTACAAGCCCCCAAATTGGCCAAAATATGAACGTTTCACAAATGGTCTATTTTGGCCGAAATCCACCCTGACTGAACCAAAAAAAACATGGGGGTTGTTACTCTCATAGAACGAAAAGCTATTTTTTTTTAACACCAAAATTTCAACTCGACCTGACCAACAATTCTGACTTATCGTGTTTACGACTTGACTTACTGAACCTCAGATGAAACTCTGGACCGACCCAAAAAACAATAGGGATCATGTATCATCATGGGGAACACACCATACAAGATGAGTTTGTATCAGACCTGACATGTTACGTGTTTACAAGCGGCGTCACACACACACACACACACACAACACACACACACACACACACAACCCACACACACACACACACAACGACCCGACTGCATAGATTCGCTGGCTTCGTCAAGGAAGCAAAAATTGAATCATGAAGTCTATTTGCTTGAAGTTGCTTTGGTCACATTAATTATGGAATCCCTCTGAAAGTCTAAGAAATTTTGTTCCGCAAAATTGTGTATCACAAAATCTGCGTTCACGATGAAAGATGCGACTTTCCCCTCACGATAGAAGGTGAACACACACTGCAATGGAATGTACCGAATCGTCGTCCATGGCAGTCCGTGTGGGAAACATAATTAGAAACAACAACTGCCACTGAACTTTTGCAAGAATAATCAGTGTCTGCTACGCGGGTACCTTTCGTCATGACTGTGAATGTATGGGCACCTGCGTGTTTGGCATGTGGTGGTGTTTCTGACACGCGGAGCGCTGCGTAGGATAATGCAGTAGCATCCTGTCTCAGGATTAGAGAACATGAAAAATCGAAGCAAGTAACGAATACGTATATAATCGTTTGGTACTACTCCATATTTATGAGTGAGAATAGGGTGGGCTATTCATGGCATAGGTTCCATTAGTGTAGGCTATTTACAGTTGGGGGGGAGAAAAGGAAAAGTTAACAAATTAAAGGGAAAACACATACACCCACTCCAGGATAGCATCAAGAATTTAAATAACCGGCCTTATGTTAAACCAGAAGATGGACTACCATAAATATAGTGTGAATGGGGTCAACATGGTTTGATAGGGAGACCTGATCGTGGAAAGTGGTTCTCAAAATCTGCAATGCAACAAGCATTGAATCACTTCATTGGAAGCCTGGAAGGCTTGGAAAAAATGTCCACGCTGAATGTGTTCATACGACAGTCGGACTTTTTACAATTCATAATAGATAGTGAAAAATGAAAAGAATAAGATGGACAAATTCCTGACACGTCTAAGCAGTAGGAGTAGACCCCCAGTTGAGGCTAGGGGGTTTATAATACGTTTTCTATTTGAAGAGAAGAAGAAGAAGTTAGTTTACAAAGAGTCGACGGTGCAGCAATGGAAGAAGGACTGGCTCGTTGTGGAGAGAGAGAAGAGTGCAGCCAGCCGCTCCCACTGTCTGAATTGAATTCGAAAAAGAGCCCCGTGTGGGTCGAACAAGAAGCCCCAAGACTCTTCGGCGGGGGGGGAGGCCTTTTTTTTTTGAAGGACAACTTGAGAAGAGCCCCAGTGAGGCAAACATATTCCTACCCTGGTCATGACACAGTCAAGGTGCACCTTATCTGGTGGTTTTATGGGAGTACGGAGTAGTATAACAGTACTCATGAGTCATGACACAGTTATGGTTCACCCATTTTGTGGTTTATGAGAGGGGTGCCAAGTGCATCAATACTCATGAGAGAGTCACAGTGCACAACATCTTGTGGTTTATGATAGGGAAAACCTATCTTGTGATTTATGAGGGGAAAGGTTGTAAACAGTCTTATGACACATTACCATGCACCCATCTTGTGCTGGTGGGGGGAGAAGTGTAACAGTACTCATGATGCAGTTATGGTGCACCCATCTTGTGGTTTATGGGGGGGAAAAAGTTGGCCAGAGCAATCACTTTTTTTGAAGGACAAAATTGGAAAGAAGGTCCCTGTGAGGGAAAAGTAATTCTAACCCTGGTTCATGGCACAGTCACAAGTGCACCTATCTTGTGGTTTATGGGGGTACGGAGTAGTAGTCACAGTAATCTATTAGTCATGACGCAGTAGTTAGGGTGTACCAACGCATGGGTGTGGCATGCAAATGAAAGGGTACTAGAAATTCTCAATATGAGGGTTCCTGTGGATGACTGCCTTCCTGAGAAAAATCTTCCGCTGATACAAAAATGAGCAATACATCTCCCAAACCTATTTATGCAATATATATATGTATTTTCAATGCTCAACATTAATACATCCTGACTGCTGGGTTTTTTTATGAATGAAAAGGCACCGTTTATTGTGCATAACCAGGAACTAAACTGACGACCCTCAAAGGCCTACGGAAAATGGAAGTTAGCACATGACAATACCAGTAGAGATATGGCTTGTCTCTTTCGGATTGTTGGAGATGGCTCCACTCTGAACCAGGTGGAAAAGGTAAACCCATCTTGGTAGGGCCAGGTCTTGAGTGTGGGCAGAGCTATCTTCTGAAATGTTTAAAAACAAAAATGCATATTAAAAGGATATATCACTGTACCAATCAGATGGTTATGACTCAGCACTGCAACCTTGAAGGAAACAGAGGCAGACAAACAACAACAATGATGTGCAGTCCAAACACTCAACCCAGCAGGAAAATAGGCATTACAGCCTACGGGCACCAGCCCTGAAAACAATGTATGAACTAGGAACCAATGGTGCAGTATAGCTCAAAAGGACCAAATGTTCATTATGTAGTGAACTGGTATGATGGGTTATGGAGTTGTGCATTGCTTTTAGTTATACTGACCTTGATGCCACTGAGCCAAGCATCATGCCAACTTATTTGTGTCGAGATGGCTACATAGTTTTTTCACACAATGGCCCTAGGCTCCTCAATGACTTCGACTTGACCTTTGGGGTTGGTTCAAATGTCCCCAGCAGTCAATGAATATTTAGTCCATGTCATGTCAATGTCAAAGCATGAGCATTAAGGGCCCAAAAGGACGAAATTTCCTAGAACCCCCCCTCCCCCTCTTGATGACCTTCCACTTACATTTCCTGTGGGACCCATAAGTCTACCATTCAATGATTATCCTGTCACACATATCATGGGCAATTCTGCCTAATCTGCAAGAGAAGAGTAACGTTTTTGCAGTTTCAAAACATTGGACCATGTACCCCTTTAATGCCATTTGACCCTGACCTTCAGGTGGTCAATGATGGACCCATTATCAATAAAACAGTATGATCAGCCTGGTTTAAGATCCATTGAAGCAGAGAATTTAAGGGCCCGAAAACATGCAAATTTGCATATTATTACAATTTGAACAATTTGACGTACTACCCCTTAATGACCTTTCACCTCCAATTCCTGTTATGGTACAGGTAGGTACCACTAATAAACTAGAAAATGTCGGGCGGTAAACCGCCAGACGTATCTTTCCCCGCATCTCTTATTCAAGAAATTGGTGTACATGAACTGGACAAGTCGTAGAAAGAAGGCATTTTAAAAGGACGTGTGATAGCGACAAAAACGGTGACAGGTATTATGGATCATTCATGAGTGAAAACAGAAGGGGCCAACCTATGACATGGAATTATTTCAGGCTCAAAATCAGTTTTTCATTCATTGCTCAATCAATTTCTATTCAGAAGGACCTCTCTGTCTTGTGTGATTCTTCGTTCTTACTGATCAAAACAGACTATTTGGCATTGAAAATATTATTATACAACATCCAAACGGTCTCATAAATTTTGGATCATACAGGGTTTCATATGTAAAGGGGGACACCCAAAAGTATTAAAATTAAATCAACCCCACACAAGCTCTTAATTTGTTTTATGAATTGATTGATTATTTTGTCCATTTTCTACCGGGATATAAACACAATTTTCATTTAATGTATAGAGTTCTAGGTGCAGGTTGTAGGACCATAAGAAGCATATTAGGCCATAATGCCCTTCTTAATTGTATGAGGACACCCTACAGCCCCGGACCCAAGGTGTCCGTAAATAACGGCACATTATTCAAGATTCGACCTTTAACCACATGACCACCCGACAAGATGGTTCAAATTCAGGTCAGAGTCACACACATGACAGGTCAAACAATTATATCACAATGGTGAGCCATCCAGCCTTCGCAGATCAGATATTCAAATTTCCGATTATAGGCCTAAAAAACAGTTTTTGACCCCTAAGTGACCTCGAAGACTTTAATGATAGACAGTTTTCATGGAGTGTTACTCTCCATGTGAAAATTCCACTACTAGGAGCATTTTGCATTCGATGAACACACCCAGTATTATTGCCGAAAAAGTACCTTAAAAATCAGTGTGTGGCCCCTAAAGTGCCTTTAATGGACCTTCAATGACCAGGCGGTTTTTATGAAAAGTTGTTACACTCCTGTGATGCATCCACTCCTAGGAAGCATTATTGCATCCAATGTACATGGCCAATGTTATTGAGAAAAAAAGGTATAAAATGAACTTTGACCACTGTAACTACCAAAGTAAGTGTCCGATTAGAAGCGGGAAGTTGTTTCCCTCCATAAAAGCCAAACAAAGCTCTATCACTATATCCAAAAAAATAACCAGTTTCTATTTTTTTTGCCCGTACACTCTACCTTAAATAAGCACATTTATTCAAGATTCGACCTTTAATTTTTGTAAAAAAATTAAAACCACATGACTACCCTACTAGAGGTCAAATTCAGGTTAGAGGTCACACACATGCAGGTCAACACTTAAATCACAATGGTGAGCCTCCAAGGCCTTCGCAATATTCAATTTCTTCTCCGATTATGCCAAAAAACAGTTTTTGACCCCTAGTGCCTCGAATGACCTTTGATGACAGTTTTCATGAAGAATTGTTTACTCCCATGTGATACAAATCCACTCCTAGGAGGCATTTTTGCATTCTTGATGGACAACACCAGTGCTAATTGCCCGGAAAATTACTAAATCAGTTTTTGAACCCCTAATGACTTTTAATGACCTTCAATGACATGGCGTTTTTTTATGAAGATTGTTTACAACCGGAAACGTTAGGTATTAGGCAATAACTCTTTACCGTTTTATCCGATTGACCTGAAACGTGTACACATGTCGCCCTAGTGGACATCGCGGATGAGTTCGAGAAATAGGCATCAATGCAATGTTGGGGCCGTCACGCGAAAATGTTCAAGGTATTCGGATGTGAAACTTGGTGGGTAAGGACTATAGTTGATCCCAAAAAATGGGAGGTCATTTCAAGGTCATCAGAGGTCAGATTTGCGAAATTTGCAAAAATGTATGCGATTTACAAACTAAACTTGGTGGAATAGGGGGGGGCTTACTTTGTTCCTGACAAAGTAAAAGGTCCTTTCAAGGCCATCGTGGGTAAAATTGCATGGAGTTATTATGCGATTGTTTGTTAAACTTCCATGGATTCAACAAAACTTCACTGGTTTGTGAATCTGTGAAGTATGAATTACTTACCCCATATTGGACCCTGAACCCCCCACCCCCGCCGACATTGGAACATCTGGCAATAACACAAAGTTGGGTTGGCCACCCCATCGCCCTGCTCTTTTTTCCAGGCGAAGGCGTCCTAGAATTGGGGGCGCAGGCCCGCAAATCCGACATAGGAGGACGCCCGTGATGGCCCGGAAAGGGGGACGGTGTTTTGGAGGGGAGTGTCCATATGGGTAAGTATTTCATAGTTCACGATTCACAAACCAGTGAAGGGGTGAATCTATTTCAGCTATTCAACTTACCCAATATTGGCCCTGCACCAGACTAGCACAGGGCCACGGGCGGTGGGCCCGTGCCATACGGTGGCAGTGGACATGGTGGGAGCGATGGCGGGGGACAGTCTCGTGAAGGATATCAGAGAGTTCCATCCGTGCCGGGGAGGTTAGGCCCATACCCAGGCCCGTTGCGAGCGTGCGGACAGCCACGGCACGTGCGAGCGGCGCGACCAGCCACACGGCGCTGGATAGGTGCCCTTGTTCTTAAGAGCCGTACCGGTTCCGGAGAGCCGGTTGACGGTTCTGGAGAAGAAAGAAGAAAGGGAAAGGAAGAGCCGACCCTCGCCTCGCAGAGCTGATCAGGCTCCGGTGGCCGGAAGAGACGGACAGCGGCTCCGGAGAGCCGGAAGGGAGAGTCGGTCAACGGCTATGTGGAGGGCCAGTCGAGGCTCCGGAGAGAGCCCGATCCACCTCCGCAGCGTCTTAACGGTGGGGAGAGCTGTGATCTGGACGGGGCTCTGGTGTGTAACGGTACAACCCACGATCCGGCCGAATTGCCGGAAAGACCAGTCCGCGGCTCGGGATAGCTGGAACCCGACCCGCGACTCAGTTTAGCGCCGGCGTGGCTTCGGAAGACTGG